>JADKLZ010034142.1:0-19772 GCA_021533235.1 Biomphalaria straminea
GTATGAACACCGAGAATGTAAGAATACAGATGGTAGCTAAGTATGAAAACAAATATAAGTCAAATGCTTAAACGTTAATATTAGATCACGGATATTGTTTCCATTTTCCAGTCTAGGTATATTATATATATTGTTACGACTTCGCCATTGCGCATCGCAAGTCTGTTTAGCGCACCTCTAGTGAACGGACTATAACAAGAGGTTTACAAGGGAGTAACGATTTCCGCCCAAGGCTAGAAGTGGAAATAGAGACACTGTAGTATAATAAAGATGTTATTTGTGTACTTGTGATGTCTTATCAATAAATATATGTCTCGTTGAGTTGGCCTTGTCTCTTATAATATAACAATGGTGTCAGAAGTGAGGATTATAGGCAGCTCAACGAGAGGAGGTAGGACTTGATCACAAAGGCATCGTTCAAACTATTAGACCAACTCTCAGTTAAAGAACTAAGGCAGGAACTTCTGACCGATATTAGAAGCTTGGTGGTACCAAGGAGGTGCTTACAGCTCGTCTCCGGCAAGCCTTGATAGATGAAGAAGAAGATCCGGATGCTTACGTGTTTGAAATTAAACCGTAGATTTATGAGCTCATTTAAGAAATTGACAAGATGCATGAAGGTATTGTTGCAATGTGTAAACAAATGAACAGTATGGGGAACAAGGTAGATGAAATGGTATCACAAGTAGAAGGCCAAATAGACCAAATTGATCAAATTGAGTCGCAAGTAAAAGGAGGAATAAACTTGTTGGTGAAGGAGCCGTTGCCTGTGGACTCGTTGGTGAAAAAGTTGCATGGTCAGGACTGTGGCTGCACAAACAGTGGTGACGGAGACTCTGGGGATTGGAGCGCCGTCTGTGTCTGTGTTGTGGGCAAGTCTTGTGGTTGTGACTTTAAAGACGAGAAACGTGACAACGATTGCTGCGACGATCTCGAACGGAAAGAGAGAAATGAAGAAACTGAAGTCTGTTATGTGCCCGAAGCGTTTGTTCCTGTTGCACCTGTTACCAGTACCTTAATCAGCCGGACAGATCAAGACAACGTTGGGTCTGCGTCTAAGCCTGTTGCTGTAGACCTTAAAGACCTCTGCCTATCTACCGGTGCTCACGAAGGAAATGTGAAGCTCGACAACTGCATCCAGAACTTGAGCATGAACTGTGCGTACGGCGCATCACACATAGAATTTGGGTGCCAAGAAAACCATCAACATGGCATATGTACTTCTGCCATCATCATTGACATTGGCATAAATGAATGTCAGTCAACCCACTCTACATAAGAGCTGTCAAAAGGAGAACATCTTCCACTTGAACGTGAACAGACCTATCTCCTGGACGTGAGACAGTTGGATGAAAATGACTGCGGTGCATTGGACTTTGTCTGCAACGTAGCTGCATGTGAACCTGCAGCTCTCATCGGAGGAGTCTGTCGGGAGGGTCCTATAGCTCTAAGCGTTATGGAGCAAAATAAATGAAAACTAAAAGTAACAGCAAACTGTGCCGCAATAGTGACTCTACTCTATATTTGTGGGGTTTTAATTTCTATGCACTTTTTAGCACTAGAGTTAAAGAATCTTTTTTTTTTTTTGTGTTCCGAGCTCATCTGTTTGTAGCTCAGTTTTGTTAGTATTTAGTTGGCAGCTTTGAAGCTTAATTCTGCTCCTTGACATTGGTTAGTTTATAGTGAACATCTCCAGTGTAAAACAAAATAATGAATGCCTTCTTAGTATTCTCTTGTTAGTGCGAGCCTAAGCTCAGAATCTACAAGTTAATAAGATAATCTATATGCACCCATAGTCCTAGCTCGAGCATTAAATATTACACCCTCCTTCCCTCTAAAACCATTCTGACAGATAAGACCCATTTAGCTGTTCACATTAAATCCCGTCTCTCGTCCAAACTGCTAACAATGAAAACGTCAGACGTCTGGGCCAGTAGCTGATCAGACAGACGTTATAACAACATCATTTTATAGATATATACATATCTACGTTTTTTTTACAATCACTTAGTTCTGAAAGAGTTCGACTCAAACTATCGATTTAAATCACTTTTAAATGCTTAAATAATACAGAGGGCTTTGATCTTTGAAAGACTGATCACGTTAAAAGCCACATAGAGTGGAAGTCGTGTGAAAATGTCAGGTTCTTGGACCTCAGCCATATGTCAAATCAACTGAAAGGATAAAAGAAGGGAAGATTTTTAAATAGTAGTTTAAAAAACACTAACTTTAAGATCTAACAACATTAAAATTTAATTGTACCCTTCTAGCAGCCCCTTTAAGGAAAAAGCTTATATTTGGTTTACGCTTTCTGTGTACAATACTAAAAAAAATAAATAATAGCATTACTGAAAATAGAAGTCTATATGAGTTCAACTTATGTGCAACGGCTCTTGTAGATCTTTTCGTTTTAAAATAAAGTATTCATATGTATGCAAATACATATTAACCTTTTTTTTCTCATATAAAAGTTCCTGCAGACAATATTGAAACATTGGAAATCAAAATCACAGGAAGCAGATTGTGAGTTTGTTTCCACACAAACTATCTTACTTGTTATGTGGTTTTCTTATGGAAATACTCTCATACGTAGATAGGCTATATGAGCTGTTTCAATAAAGAGGGGAAAATTAATTAATTAAAAACTAAGATCACAATGATAATTGTTTTTTTTCTACGGTCTGTTAACGATAATTATAGTCTTTAATTGTCTTGTGGTGTATTAGTTTTGAATTGTCACGATGGCCCGGGGTTCGAACCAGCTGATATCTCCTTTCGCCCTGCAGGTGGCTTGGTCTGGGACTTAATCATCTTCATTTTTAAATGTCTAAAACTTGTAATGCAAAACTGGACAAACAACATCTTTTATCACTGTTGTGAATGGAATTCAAGAGTTTGCATGAAATGTGTGAGTTGAACCAACCCACGAGGGCCGCAAAGGAGTTGTTTTTTTTTTCATTCATTAATATATAGAGTTAGGGTCAAAGGGAGTCTGCTACACTCAGTGCTACATGGAAGTTAGTTGACCACAAGAAACATTGTTTATGCTGCCACGATGACAACTGGACATACCCACAACTGTCTTCCAGTTCATGTAGTACAAATACTTTCGTCAGAAATCTAGTCCCAAATTTCGTCTGAGGCGATGAGATTTTATGAGTACAAATTGGTAGCTGTTAACTTCAGCTGTTACTATAGTACAAATACTTTCGTTATAAATCTAGTCCCAAGTTTTGTCTGAGGTGATGAGATTTTATGAGTACAAATTGGTAGCTGTTAACTACAGTTGTTACTAATCTAGTGGATCTATCTACAGTGTCTCTCATGGTATTCACTAAACAATAAATCTTTCTTATCAGTATAACACAGCCAGTGCTATATTTCAAGCGCAAATTTAAAAAATATATATTTTTCACACAGGAAAGAATAAATGTAGTATGAAGTTAAGAATCAGTTCATTTGATTGAAAAGAAATAACTATTAAGATCTTTTTTTTTCATTGCTTTTATCTTTGAAAATGATAAAAATAACACTATTTTAAAAAATCTTCTATTCTGAAAGTAACAGAAATGTGAAATTGAACCTTCTACATAATCCCCACCCTTTTATTTCTAATAATTTGTGATTTTTTTTTCATTCATTCAGAGCCGGTCCTAGCAAGTGAGAGCCCTATGCGAAACTAATTGCGCGGGGCCTAGTCTGTATGGGAATAAGGAGAAAAATTGTATAAGAAAAATATTCGACAAAGTTAAAAATTGCGATCTGTACTTTACGAACCTTGTAACCAATGGCATATTAATATGCCACAGACTATAAAAGTAATTAAACCATTGGAACTACCGATTTAAGCAAAAAAAAAAAACTTGGCCGATTATTACATTTTATTACATGAAATGCCTTTTTTTTTCTTTTATCGCGCGTATTTATTGACGTTTTTAGCAATGAATGACATCCACAAATAACTATTTTGTCTTCTTTTCTGGAGACTTTTAAGAGTTTTTATGAGATTTTAATAAATTAAAGAAATTTCCAGGAATTTTTCGTATATATTTTGTAATTTAATATTTACACTTTGAATTAGCACGGGGCCCACTGCGACCGCATAGGTCGAAGTGGCCTAAGACCGGCCCTGCATTCACTATATATCTAATAAAATTCCCCCCCCCCCCCCAAAAAAAAAAAATAAAATGAGCAAGACTCGCGTCTAATTAACACTCACATGAGTGCTTGTAAAATGACCAATTAGGGGACCGCTATTGTCCACCCGAGAGACCAGGTGGCTGAGTGGTAAAGCGCTTGACTTCCAAACCGAGGGTCCCGGGTTCGAATCCTGGTGAAGACAGTGATTTTTAATTTCGGAATCTTTGATTTGGGCGTCTCTGAGTCCACCCAGCTCTAACGGGTACCTGACATTAGTTGGTGAAAAGTAAAGGCGGTTGGTCGTTGTGCTGGCCACATGACACCCTCATTAACCGTAGGCCACAGAATCCGATGACCTTTACATCATCTGCCCTATAAACCACAAGGTCCGAAAGGGGAACTGTACTTTACACCCAACTCTCATCCCTGACATTTGTTGAGGAAGTAGAGGCTGCTGGCCGTTGTACTTGCCACACGAAACCCTCGTTAACAGTTTCTCATAGAAACAGTGTTAATAACACTATTGATTATTTTAGATTTAAGCAAGAAAACTGTGTTGTTGTTTTTCCGGGCAGCTAAAATTATTTTAAACATTCTTTCTTCCTAGTAATGGTGTTTGATTGCATGATTACACTTGGACATGAGTCACATTGTTGCCATTGTGTCTGTATAACTCAAACAAACCCGTAAACCCGAGAAAGCGGCTCGACTGGTTTTCGTCTTTTGATGAGTTGAAGATTTAACATTAAATTCAAAGCACAGCAATGTGAGAAAAAAAAATACAAAGGAACTTTAGAGAAAAAATTAGGCGGGGAGGGGGAAGGGTAATTTTTGTTTTTTAGCTAATGAAGAGTCTTGTTCTGTTTTGTGTTGCATTCTGTACTCTTCGGTTTCAATTTTCGCCTAATTTTCATTAGAATAAAAAAAAATATCAGGGAATGGTCCTCATTCACCAATCATTAACAAACATTTAGCCACGTGCTTCTCTATATCTTATATAAAAAAATAAGTAATCCATAAGGACTGTCATGTAATACGTTTTTTTTTTCAATGTTTTATCAATATTATCAAGTGGTTAAATGTTGTTTGTTTACGATTGGTGAATGAGGTCCATTCGTCAGATGGGTGAAAAGATATCAGTCCACAAAAACTGTGTCGTCTGCTCGTATTTCTTTCAAGATTAGTTGTGTACCGTTGCAATGCAAAGAAAATGTACACAGAAGACGCAAATATTTCGAAATATGGACATGGTTCTTTTTCTTTGTATTTTCTTCAACATGACTTTCAATGACCTTGAAGCTGGACATTTGATTCAATGACCTTGAAGCTGGACCTCTGATTCAATGACCCTGAATCTGGACCTTTGATTCCATGACTTTGAAGTTGGACCTTTGATTCAATGACCTTGAAGCTGGACCTTTGATTCAATGATTTTGAAGCTGGACCTTTGATTGAATGACCTTGAAGCTGGACCTTTGATTCCATGACTTTGAAGCTGGACCTTTGTCGACATTTCTTAATGGCTAATTGGAACGAGCTTTGAAACGACGTTATTTCGCTTTGACGTTTTAATACCACTCGTAAATATTTCCAGTTGACCTCAGAGAAGTTTGATTCTTTACAAGGGCAGTCTGTTTATCATATTTCATTAAAACATTACCATATTGTACTTCATAAACCACAAACTAGCTTCTTTTTTTTCTTTATTTGTCATGTTAATACTTACATCAGAGACGAAACACACTATACGTTAAAAATCTACAGTTATTAAACGTTTCTACAATTTCGTATTGATTTTTCTGGAGAGACTCTTTGAAGTATATCGTTTCTATTTACATGTTTCGGATGTTCCTTCACATTTGATGATAATTACATCCTTGCCCTCAGCAGGTGATGACAGAGGAAGGGTTCGAACCTGGGTCTATCCAGAGCGAATACCACACAAGCAAGCCTTTCATTTTGAAGTCATATTGAAGTGCTAGTAACAAAAATAATAATGGTACTTCTTTCAGAGTTTGTCATCTATGAGAGCAGATAATGTATGGTCGAATGTTAAAGTGGTACAATAGTCTTGACTTCCCCAATGCATGTCAGGTACTCATTGGGTGGATTCAGGGGCGTCCTTTTAATCCAGAAATTCGAAATCCTAGTCTTCACCAAGCCTCAAACTAAAGACCCACTCAGCCGACACACCACCATTAAACTGCTAACTACAGCAAAATGTTAACTTAAATTTTTACAGTGTTTTGTTATCGACGAAAATCGCGGTTTGACGGCGTCTAGAATATATGTATGAAAAGGTCTACAAACACTTCTGATTACAGCTGTGGACAACTCAAGTGGGCTGATTCTAGCACTGACCACACTTAAGTGATACAAATCTATAGCACTCCTCGCTTCACTGAGTCGGTAAATCTCACAGACAACTTACTTGGTCTAGTATGATACATTCCTGGTACCAAAGGAATGACCAGAAGTATGCCTATAGCTAGCTTGTAGCCAACTGGCTACTCCCATTGATATAATGAGATAACAATGCTTACAAAAAGATCTACAATTGCTAATTTGGAGGTAGAGTTAAGACAGATGAAGTATCACGTAGGTCTACTTAGAACGTAATTAAATTCTTTATTGATAGTTCTTTCTCTGTTTTTGTCCACTCAAACCAAAAAGCGTCATAATGTTTAAATGTATATAGATAGATCTGGTATGTAGATTTAGGATGTACTATGTAGATCACTTTAATATAGAGATCTAGTATATAGATTTAGGATGGACTATATAGATTTAGTATACAGAGGTAGATCAAAATCAATTTTCAAAAATCATTTTTATCAGAAAAAGACATTAACCAACCTCTGAAATTGCATTAAAATCCATAAAAAAATATAGACAATTTAATAGATCCATAAGTCTGGTTTAGAACCATATTGAAGAAGCTATGCAAAAGAAGGAATCAGATCTAGACTAGATAAAACAAGACTAGATGATTATCATCAGTGAAAGCTACATCAATAGCAGAATTAGTTTATGGTAACCAAAATGATCTATTTTTTTTACCTGTAGTATGGTCATTCTGTGCAAGACCAGGAGATATGTACAAAATTTTTCCATATTGACCTCCAATGCAGTTGTAATTTAATCTCAGAGAATTATATCTTTGAGACATTTTTCTCCTTTGCAAGCAGCAATGGTCTTCAATGAAAATATTGTTTCTTTATGAATACACAAATAAATAATCCATTTCAAGAATTGTACACAATCATAAATAACATAAATATTATTATTAAAACTGCTAACTCCCAAACGTACTGTTAAATAAGCAATGCTTGAACACTGGGACTTCTGTCACCAATGTTAAAGTTTTTGAGACATTTTGTGACGTAAAGTCAGAAGAGTCTAATCGTCTGCTCGTATTTACATGTTGACCAAGTCATTAGCAGGATTTCCATTCCAGGCCACTCATGGTCACTGCGCGTCCGTATTTACACCGGGAGACAGTAAACAGGCGCGAGCACACAAGTGTCAACACGAAACAAAAGCAGACGGTAACTAACGGATTTTTGAATGCGAAGCAAAACAAAATTAGCGAGTCAGACAGCGCCAATATTTGAACACATTATGACCGAGTTAGCTAAAATATGAACAAGGAAAGTCTAGAGCGAAACGAAACACACCTTAGTAAGTCCTGTTAGGGGGAAAACGAGTTAGGCTTTATTCATAAGGTCTGAGCATGTTTAAACGACTACACACGACACGCTCATTCCGCCTACACGACAAAAACTAGATCTAGTTTTAGTAGTCTTGGGGCGTTGAATGAACGATAGGAAAGACGGGTGGGGCTGAGATAAAAGAAAACACATAAATAGACAGGTAACTAAATTAAACAGAAATAAGACTTATAAGACCAACGTGGGGCGCGAGGGGAGAAAATACAACTCGCGAGACGAGTAGGCCCATAGAACTAGTATTGGTGAACCCACTTGACAGGTAGCTTTTAGTACTAGATCTAGATATACAGCTTTATTTAGAATTCGACAAACTTTGTGTTATAAATAAAAAGGAAGAAAATAAAAACCTGATTGAGGATACATTAGTTCAATATCAGTACATATCTATGATTTTGTTTTGAAAAAAAAAAAAATAAACTATTTTAAAAGCCGGCTAATCCAGTAAGGCCAGAAAATGTGAGCAAGACGTGAAAAACAAAGGTCAAGACAGACCCTTGTCTTGTAGCTAGGAGAAGATACAGAAAAAGCAGCAAGATTTTACACACTACAAATCGCAACAAACTTTTTAAATAAGGTCATGGTTTTATTCCATTAAGATATAGACATATATATTATTTCTGTTAATCTTTGGCATTTTACACCTCGAGAGACGATCTTTTCCCTTTGCAACTGCTCACGTGACTAAGGAGGCCAATACTTGATACACAGCTCCGGTCACAGTCTATGCACCAGACGCTGTTGCACTTTCTGGTGTGTAAGTCATCTGCAATCCAATTATCCAGGACCCTTCCTTTATGCAATCTAAGTGGATCCATCTAGTGCCTCTTTTTTTCCCCAACTGATAGTGTCTGATTTCCCCTAGACATTCTGTTTGACGATCCAATAGAGGGCAGGAGAGCCGCTGGTCGCCCATTTCTGCATCGCTGTATGCAAGCGCGACATAAGGCTCGATATCAATGAATAACTTGCGAAAGAAAAAAACAATCTCTTCACGAAAGAAATAACAATCTCTTCATTTTTACATTTTTCTCTACCTTAAATGAAAAAAAAAAAAACTTTTTCAAGTTCTAATGAATTTTTTAGGCCTCCGTATGGAAAAGCCGTTATTGTTCCTGTATTTTCCGTTTATCTCCAAGTCCGTTCATCCATTGGTCCCTCTACAATATTAAAAAAATAATAATAATAAAACGAAAGTATTAATAAATTATTGAAAATTTGATTTTACCATCACAGTATTTTGTTAAAGATCGATCTATTTGCCATTTTAGGCTGCCCCACCCCTTTTCAAAAATGAATATTTCTGAATATCATTTTGCATATACAGCATATCTGTTGGTAGCCGTTTGGAAGGAAGGAGGGATTATTGTAGTTGTGCTTTAGGTTATGTTTTTTTTTGGAGGCAGGGGGGTTAAGGTTTGGTGCCCCCTTGTTCTCATTGTAGCCAAGGGACGGGGCTGGGGGGGTTGAATCCTACGGTTAAATACTTTAAAGTACAGGTAGCCTTTAGAAATCTGATGTTTTCGGTAATCCAACAACCACTCACCCCATCCTTACTCTTGTGATATGAAACTGACGGACAGTCAAGATCAACTTTAATAGGATTTCCTAATCGTTTTTGTCTAGGTGTAAACAATATTTACTTTTTCGTGACAGCATATCCTATTGTTGTTGTTGTTTTTTTAATTAAATTTAATATGCAAATTGTGAGCACCATTTTAAAAAGCATTTTTTCTTTTATTAAAGAGATTTTAAAATAATTTATAAAAGGACACATACATACTTAAAAATTATCTATGCTGATAGTAACAATAATATTGTTGATCAATTGGAGGTTACTTTTATGATTTAGGCCCAATATTAGTGGGTGAATAATTTGTGACGATGATAGACCCTCAGGGGCCGAGCTCGAGTTTGTTTACCCCTCTAATTTCTCTATTTATTTGTATATGATCTAAATACATAGACTAGTTTCTTCAACGATTGTAATGTGTGGAACATCGAAATTATAAAATTCTGCTGATCAGGATTCATGTAGCTATTGTCAGTACATCTTGAGTGGATGGTCGCTGCTCCCTGGCTATGGCGGCCCCTCAAAGAGATTGTACTCCCAAGGGTTCAAGTACTTTCCATATTATGACAACCTTCCAAAGACATTCTTGGTTCCGGATAATTTGATGCATTCGTCACACTCTGTCCAGCACAAGGTTACCGTGAAGTAGTGTGTCTGCAGCGCCGAGTATTCCTTTTATCTAACAAACATAACACACGCTCCCTCTCCCTTTCTCTCTCTCTCTCTTCTCTTCTCTTTTTCCTTCTCTCTTTCTTTCTCTCTTTCTCTGTCAAAAGAAACAAATCACTTTAAAAGTGATGCCCTTTCTCTCCTTCCCCACCCCTAAACCTTGTAGATATTTGGTCGTTGGGTCTGTACCTCCAAACAGCTTGTTTAACTAAACCATTTACAAGAAGTTGCGAGTTGACAAGAGGTATTTAAAAAAAGACTATTTGTGACTCGTATTCGGCTTGCTCTTTTCAATTCATCCCCCCCCCCTTTTTTTTTCATAAATCGTAAACAAACAACATTTAGCCACGTGTTTCTCTATTTCTTCTATACAAATTATGCAATCCATATAGGCTGTCACGTGATACTTTTTTTTTCATTGATGTATCAATATTGTGACGTGGCTAAATGTTTACGATTGGTGAATGAGGTCCATTGCTAGTCTCTAATATCATCTTTGGGAGGATACAAGAATGTTATTTGAACGCGTTGTCCCATTTTTGAACATCCTTTTGTTTTGTTATGCAGCTGGCGGACCTTCAGTCCGACAAATATATGGTTATTCTAGATCTACTGCGGGGATAGCGGTAAGGTTTGAACTCGGGACCATCGTGACGAAAGTTCGCTGCGCATAGCACACGCCCAGGCAACCATCTGTAACATCCATAAAGGTTTATATGTACTGTTGCAATACTTTTATATTAAAATCACACCTTCGGAGTGGAACTGCAGTGGGGTAGCTAGGGTATTTGATGCCCTGTGCGGCAGTTCCTCATGATGCCCCCCCCCCCCCATCAAAATAAGTTATAAAACAGCAAAAAGTTTCTCAGTTCTAAATAGTGTGTATTCATTATTAAAGATTTGCTATTACGCAAAAAAAAAAAGATTTTGCAGAAAGATATACAAGTGAATCTCACGTGCTTTTTTATGCCGGCAAACTATCGATAATTTTCTGGAAATCCATTTTTCCACTAGGTTTTGTTCAATAGACGAGATCGCCAAATTAATGAGTTCTAAATACCGGAACAAATTCGTTTTAGTCTATGTCGGTAGGAGAACCATCAAGATTGATTTCCATCTGATGATTTCATAAAAGCGACTAAAATTATACTTATCAGCCATGTCATGGCGTTGTTCTTATGGGTTATTTCTTGAACAATGCCTTCCAGGAAGATATTTCCATCAGAAGCTCTTTCTTATGTGTTGATATGAAATCTATCTTAATTTCGCCTTGCAAACTTTTCTTGGGGCTAATACGTCTGTAAGGTTCTGCATGACAATGTATCATAACATTTAATCCAGCTAGTAGCTAGTGTAATGTTGGAAATAAAGGAGAAATATTTTACTTTTAAAACTTTCTGTACGATTTTTGTTTTCGTGATAACTACTATTACAAAATTAGCTATGTATTTTTTTTTTTTGGGGGGGGGGGGGGGACATGTACGTATTCGTTATCTCATGAATGGATGGTACTAAGTAGTAATTTCACTCCAAGATATTTTTTTGATTTTTTGCTTACATACAAACTTCATGTTCCCTCCAAGCAAGCGATGTGTAGCCGAAAGGCTAAACCGCTACGGCTTGGCCACCTTGCAAGAGGGCTTGAGTTCGAAACCCGACTCTCGCAAGTTGTATTTGCTGAGCACCTAAGGCATCACGGAAACCTCCCAGATACTTCCTTCTATCACTGGGTCAACAAAAGAGATTGACCACTGAGCGTGATGTAAGCATAAAAGATAAGGTATTGAAAAGTAATTTTTAAAAAAAGCAATCACTGAATGTGAGCTCTGGTGGTTTCAATTTTCAACTCTTAACTTCTTCCATTCATTGAACCCATTGTTGGATTTAAATATATGACTCCTTCTGTCTCGGAAGACAATGGATGCGCCGAGATGAGTCACTGGCTTTGGTTACGTCTTGAGACATGGCACACTCTGGAGTGGCTGATCAAGCCAATTCTGGATCTGCATAGTTTGCCACAGTTCGTGCATTTATATTCCTCAGTTTTAGGGCTAGCTGACAGCAGGGAAGCTTTCTTTTTCATTCTCTTGGCCGATGCAGCTTCATTTCTTTTGCATTCAGCAAAGTTCGTACCAGCACGCACAGTCTGTCTCCATGCTGTTCGGTCTTGGGCTATCTCCTCCCACATGCTTTGGTCGATGCCCGTTGCCTTCATGTCTCGCTTGCAGACATCTCTGTAAGTTAATCTTGGGCGACCCTTGGGTCTGGCTCCCTCTGCTAGCTCAGCGTATAGGATGTCTTTCGGGATTCTTCCATCTGGCATGCGCGTGACATGACCTAGCCAGCGTAGTCTTCTCTGTTGAAGGAGAGCATAGATGCTGTGCATGTTGGCCCAAGTTTAATTAAGTTGGATTTAAATGCAGATCTAATATTTGATATTTTTGAAAAGAGTATGTAAAGGAAGCCAAAAAAGAAAATAATTTTTGGCAGAGCAACACATCCAATTTCTGAAAACTTTCTCGCCGTTTGGCATTTGTCTGAAGAACCCAGGGCTGGACTTTGGCCACTGCAACCAATGCGGTCGCAGTGGGCCCAGCGCTTTCATAGGCCGTGCTAGTTCAGGGTGTAATTATTAAATTGCAAAATATATACGAAAAACTCCTGGAAATCTCCTGAATTTATTAAAATCTCATGAAAACTCTTTAAAATCTCTAGAAAAATAGACAAAATTGTCATTTGTGGGTGTCATTCATTGCGGAAAAACGCCAATCCTACGCGCAATAAAAGAAAAAAGGCGTTGTAGCTTTCATGTAACAAGATGTAATAATCGGGCAAATGTTTACCTTAATCGTAAGTTCCAATATTTTATTTACTTTTATTGTCACTAGCATATAAATATACCATTGGTTAAAAAGTTCGTAAACTACAGATCGCAAATTTTTAACTTAGCAAAGTCGTTTTTTTCCTTTTACAAAATCTTAAGTTTCACTTATTATGCGTATTCCCACACAGACTAGGCCCGCGCAATCAGTTTTGCATAGGGCCCCGCAATAGTTTGGACCGGCCCTGGAAGAACCAAATGTTTGAAAGCTTTTTCACCTTCTCTTTTGCTGATTCTTTTTACATTACAGCATTACACACACATTTAATTAGTAATTACACCATGAACACATCCATAACCCTTGCATTGAACAATGAAGCAACATCATGTAGGGTTGTAGGGTTTTAAAATAAAAGTGTTAAAAGTGCGTTGCCTTCAAAGATTTAAACAACTCTGGTCAAATTTGGTTCTAGCTGGTGTTAAGCTTACATTTAATGTAATTTTTAAAAGAGTATAAGACATAACAAATTACCAAAAAATGTGTTTTTGTTTATATAAGTACAATGTGTAGTTTTACTGAGAAAGTTTGTCCTTAGTTTGATGTCCCTCACCACTTGATGCCCCGTGCGGCCCGCACCACCCGCACATTGTTAGCTACGCCACTGAGTGGAACCGTATGAGTTGGCGGGGTGAATTTCTCGGAAACGATTCTAAAGATGTTCCTAGATAATTAAGTTGATGTACGTCGTTGCGAAAAGAATTACTAGACTGTTGGCCTCATGACGGATACTCTAGTTTGAGTTCTAATTATTTAAAGTATAAAAAGAAATGAAAAAAAAAAGCCTGATGCATTATTTTTTTTAGAAATCGCACACTCATTAGTTATTAAGGGGAAAAATAATCACTCTATAAGCACTATAAGGTAATATTGTCTTTTTTTAAAAGTATTTTTTCCTAAAAAAAAAAAAAAAACTTGATGCGTAAAAAAAAAAAATTCATACATTTCTAATTAAGGTTTAAACTGAAGGAGGCAACTCAAAAAATTGCAAAATAAGGAATCTACATATTCGAATTGTTTCCCTTCTTATGAGTAAAATGTTTTACATGTTTCGGAAATTCCTTCAGAGTTGAATATAGTTATTTCCTAGTCCAAACCTCCCGCAGGACGACGGGGGATGGGAGCGGGCAGGGTTTGAACCCGGGACCATCGGTAAATCGATACGACAGTCCAGCGTGCAAACCGCTCGACCAGGCAGCCATTACATATGAGTTCAAGGACAGACTGAGGTAATGTATGTGTGATTGTTTATGTGTCTGTGTGACAGAGTATTTCAGTGTGTGTGTGTGTGTTTAATCTGACAAACTTAGGTCTTCATTTAACTACACAGAACAATTGGTTTTGCTTTTTTTTTCTTCCAATGTTGCCTGTTTAATTAAGGCAGTTGTGGAAAGTTATTTCCGCAATGAAAACATGCTACTGTATTTTCATTATTTTTTTATTCACACAAATGGAAGGCTGATCTAAACAAATAAAGGAAATAATAAATAGATTTTATGTATTATGTATTTCAGTTCTCATAGGTTAATTAAACACCGTGATATTTTCACAGACACTTGTATTTTTAACGTGTTCAATTTTACAAGGAGCATATTGCCCACCAGGGGGAGAACCACCAAAAGGATAGTCTGCAATGCACCAAGTTTGCTAGCTATCCAAGAAGCTTGTGTTCGAATCCCTTCTAGAACTATAGCCTGAAGGTAACAAGGAAATTTTTTTCTAGATACCCTCCCCCCCCACACACACACACAGACAAGTCCGTAAAAGAGATTGGACCGCAGCTCGCTGAACATGCTATAAGCACGAAAAATGCGCCATACAGGAGCAATGGAAAAAAAAAATTGAGGATATTTACCCTGGTGTTTTCAAACAAAATAAGCATCATGGTGGTCTTGGACTAATTCACATAATTTTTTATCCGAAGTGAAATGCTGATAAAGACTACGTTACCATATACTACCCAATTCATTGATTTTAACCTCAACATCACATTCACAATGTGTACATTCAGTTGGAACAAACATCCAGTGATTTACTTTGGTCCAAAGTCCGTATGTTTCCTATGTGTATGTTTAAAGATCTTTCTCTACAATCGCTCACCCCTGCAGTAAATCATTCTATCATATTTGGATTCATACATTTCATCAGATTAAAAAAATAATGTCTATACATGATCTCAGCGATTGCTGTTGTGTAGACTAATTATCATATAACTTAACTAACAAGCTTAAATGTTAAGTACAATGCAATGAAATATGTTAGCGGATCAGAGGATGCGTGTTTGGCATTAGCGTCACATAAAGCCATTCTTATATCACGAGAAGGCCTTATGGTTCTTTCACGCCAACTATCACAAGTAAATGGTTCTTTCACGCCAACTATCACAAGTAAATGGTTCTTTCACGCCCACTATCACAAGTAAATGGTTCTTTCACGCCAACTATCACGAGTAATGGTCCAGCCATAGAAATCTTCGGTCATCAAGCAGTTCTGCCATTTCTTCATTGCAAGTGCTGTAGTATTTACGTAGTAGCGCCCTTGTCTCTGGCAGCACAGTGCTGGTTTTGTTGACTGTCTTGTGGAGACGGTCTTCATTGATTATGTCTTGCATGATTTCCGGAGACACCGAAGCTGGAACACAAACAATGCAATACATCTCAAGCATTTAACATAGTCATATACAGCGTATAATATACAGTATAATAATAAGGATAATAAGGCTTGTCTTCGAGACCGAAGTTTAAAGAGGAATGCAGTGGATACGCAGCCCCAGCAGTGACCTACAAATTTAGCCATATCCAAGGTAATTTTTACTTCTGGTTGAGAAACAGATTCTTTTCTTCGCCGTCTACTTCAGTCGTCGGCAGCGGATTTTCTTTTGGTCTTGGTCTTTGTGAATATTGTTAACATTGAAGGACACATCTTCAGGTAACTGTGGCGTCTTATTTTGGAGAGTCCTTCCCGTCACAAACAACGAAGATAAAGGACTTTTGGTGGTAAAGGAGCCAGCCATTTCTTTTTTTGGCTCACATTTCCCAATGCTTTTTGGCTGTCCATAGATTCCTTGGTGACCATCTCTCTCCACATAGTGCGGTCTATGGATAAGATGAAGGCCTGGACATTAACTAGGATAGCAATTACCCCCCTTTCCATACAGTAGTTACCCCCCTCCTTTCTCCATGCAGTTGATATTTTGATCAAAGGAAATTTGAAATAAATTTTTGAGACCAACATAATCTCAGGCTCAGACTGCATGTGCTGCTATAGCCTAAGTGTAACCGGCTCCTGATTTTCCATAGGGTTGCCTCAACTCCCGAAGCCTTTTAATTGGGTATTGCCGAAAAGCAGCCAAGATATAGTTTCCCAGATTCCTTTCTTCTGGTAAGAAGCCCGAAAAGGCTACCGAACCCCCCTTCCTCTCCCTTTTAATAGCTAAGCTATTTAACATAGGCCTACTTTTCTTCTTCTTCTTAAACTGTCAGGTAGAGTTGAG
This sequence comes from Biomphalaria straminea, assembly GCA_021533235.1. Lineage (NCBI taxonomy): Eukaryota > Metazoa > Mollusca > Gastropoda > Planorbidae > Biomphalaria > Biomphalaria straminea. Next base: position 16,483 of record JADKLZ010034142.1, read on the forward strand.
CCTTCGGCTCTTGGAACTCTAAGCCAGCAAAAGTGAACAAGAGCTCCCTCTCACCGGCCTGAATGAGAACAGTGTACATTGTTTTGTCTGGCGGGTGGGTCAGACTCGCGGCAAGAGGCCACGTATACTAAGACCCCCGGCCATTTTCCTTTTCTATACCAGGCTAACTGTGTGGGACACGCCATTTATGTAACGGCCCCTTGAGGAACCGCGCCTGGGTTGTGACAAGGTTGTGGGAGGATGCTCTCGCACCCCCTTAGACACCCCCAAGGGAGTCTTGTTTTGCTACCCTTTAGCCTAATCGATTCCTCCAACGATTGTTTCCACCCGGGCGGCACTGAGACAGGGTAGCATGCCCTGGATAGGCCTACTATAAAAAATTTAACTAAAATATAATGCATATTGCGCAAAAAAAAAAAGACGAATCACTTACGCAATTCCAAGAAGTGAAACGCTTCTTTGAGTGTCTTCTCCATTTCGTTGGCGTATTCCATAGTACGGATAATGTGGAAGGCACTTCTTGGGAAAACTTGGAGCCACTCTTTCAAAAACACATAATAACAGCTGACGTGTATCCTGACCTGGAAGAGCACGTGATAATGTACTGAAAAGCTCAGGGCCAGATTTAAGTAAGTGAAGGCGAGATTTTTGTGGAAGCTCCTTTAGTTTTTGAAAGCTTTAATAAAATTCCACTTATTAATAATAATTCCAATCTTTAAAAGAGTGCAATATTTTAGAAGAAAAAAAATAGGGTACTGGTACATATAATACTCATTTCCTTCTTGAAAAAAAAAATTACCATGCATATTTGGGTTTTAAAAAATGTATATTTTTGAGTTTGAAGAAACTAGGGCCCGTAACTGCATATATATATTATGTTCACGCTTATGAACAGTGACAGTGTTCCAACCGTAAATTGTAAACAATGTGATGAACAGACAATGAGGAAAAACAAATAAACTCTATAATGAACAAAAAAATGTATAAGTTGCTGACCCTTTGAAATTTGAACATTTTATTGATCTTTGAATTCAATCTCTTAGAGCTTGTGGGGTAGTAGTATCCCCCGATTCCGGTTCTGATCAAACCGTTGTCACATATCACACTTTGACCTTACTGTACTGTACTTTACAAATTCCTTTATTTCCCGTATGTAGTATACTAGTCGACCGGCGGCATAGCATACGCCGCTACTTTGCAAGTAGGGCTTAGGCACAGCAACATATGCGACTTCAGTGGGTCCCGCACTTTCTCTGGACCCGTGCTATTTTTTAGGTGTATAAATTATTAAATTAAACCATTTATAACATATAACAGATTTCCCGCGGTCTCGTGATTTACCAGGAGCCCCTCTAAATCTCCTGAAATGTTATTAAATATAGGCCTACGAAAAAGTCCTGGAAATCTCCGGAAATTATTAAAATCTTTTGTAAAGTAAAAGTAAAGTAAAAAAAAAATATGCTATGCTATTTTGTGAATGAAAATAGTGCGGATTTGGATACACTATTTTCCATTCACACCATGCTGCGCCATTGGATCTTCCCATTTACTTTTTCTAAGTAAAGCGAATGCGTGACTTCATGAATAAAAATTTATATGAATGGAGCTAAAAATGGCTAATTGACCTTAATTTACGCGATATTAAGAATAGAGTTGCAGTCATGTAACAATGCTTTAGAAAAACAAATTTGAATGTTAATTTGATTAAAATATGAAATGAATGGACTATAATTAGTAATGTTCATGTGCTAAAGCATAAAACTATCTTTGCGAAGAGAAGTTCTATAATCTTAGAGTTGAATTCGAATTTTAGATCTAGATCTAGATCTAGGAATAGAGAGATGAGTTACCTTTCGTAATCATGTCTAATGAACGAATGTGCGTAATTTGTGATATTAATTAAAGTACCACTAAAGTGAAACCTGAGAGTAGACTCTATCTGTGTATTGTCGTTCTAGTTTCAATAGTCTTACGACACAATAATCTAGAAATACTTTTAATATTATGACAAAAATTGAGAAGAAGAGAATTATATACACTACTTTCATTCACAAAATAGTGCGGATTTAGATACACCGTTTTCCATTCACACCATGCTGCGCCATGGGATCTTCCCATTTACTTGTTGCGTTTTGTTTGAACTTTTACTTTGAGAAGTATATATATATAGATAAGGAAACTACCGGAAGTTTCTGGAGTAGGTCGTCATCAAAGAAACAATATCTCCTGGAATACATTGCTATACACTCTTTCATTATGGAGATGGCTTGAACTACATGCTGGTGAAATACTTCTGGATCGTTCCCATACTTCAGGAAAACGTAATCCGAATACAATCTGTGAAAGAAATATCGATATTTTTTTTCTTATTTAAAATTGTAATTTAAACAAAATTTTTTTCACAATTAATACTTTTTTTTCTCTACAATGCATTTCTGTAGCGCTTTCACGTAGCTGTTCATGAGCAAGTGTCGACTATGTTAAATGGTCTCCGGGTTAAAAAAAAATATAGAGCTTATATATAATGTCCATCTCTAAAGTATAATATTAACATATAATGTAGAATGTTGCTAATGTATAGGGTCTAATTTCAATCGAAAAGGGAGTTGTTATCAAAAATTATATTTTCTTTGTGAGGTCGATCGAAGCTGAGTCACAATCTAGTGACATCTAGTCTATCTATTGTTTAACCACTTAACACTCAGATTTAGAAGGGGCGATATAAAGAGTCGATGGTGCTACGTACAATTGACCAGTGGTCTTCAAAGAGGGCGATTTCATGAGGGAGGGGGAACGCTGGACTCCTGAAGAACGGTAGAGGTCGATGGACGTAAAGGCGGCTGTGCAGGAACTTTTAAACAAAAGAAAAAAAAACATTTCTTCACAGTTAGCGCTGGCCAAGTAAAGACAAATTATAATTCCATTCCTCCATTTTAAGAACAGAAACAACGTTAGAGAGGCTTTTTTTTTTTACAATACCACTATTCAAGTCAGAATTTGATGGAGGGCAGATCCTGGACGCTGATCTCAAAAACGGCTTTAACGATTTTACTAGAAATGTAACAGTTGATAAAAGAATTACTAGGTCTTTGGCAAAACGTCGAAACTCTAGCTTGACCGTTATCATTATTTCAAATAAAAAATTTTAAAAAATTTAAAATTTAGCTAGAGCTTTTTAGACATAGATATAGATTTAGAGATAGATATGGAGATATAGACATAGATACAGACATACATATATATATCTAATATATAAAGTTGAATGTTTAGCTCTAATATATAAAGTTGAA
>JADKLZ010034171.1:0-13373 GCA_021533235.1 Biomphalaria straminea
GCAAAGTTTCAAATGGCACACAATGAAGTCGTTAACGATCCATCAGGATATTGAAAAAATGAAACACGGGTGTCTGGATAGGAATAAAGAAGAGTTGAGAGGGGGGGGGGTTACAAAAAAAAAGAAGGGGTGGGGGAAAGACAGCTAGTGACGCCATTATATTATGATTTATGTCTGGTGTCCAGTTTGTGTTTCATTGTCCACCACTGTTGTAGCGAAATATGATGACCACCAGGGTAGAAAGGGGGAGAAGGAGAGAGAGAAAGAGAGAGCGAGAAGGAGAGAAAAGGAGAACAAAAGAGAACGAGCAATAGAGAGAGAAAGAGAGAGAGAGAGAGAAAGAAAGAGAGAGAGAGAAAGAGGTGTGTGAAGGTTATATCAGCATGGGAGGCGAGTGAAGGGGGGGATCAAACCACTTTACAGTAATCAGATTGTATTTGTGTGTGTGTGGAGCTGATTAAAATGATGCTGGCTGGCATGGAGAAGGTTCATTTAGAATGTAATGTTAACACTATAGCCATCTCCCGCAAAACAATGTTGCATTTGTTAATTAAACAGTGTTGTTGTTTTTTATTCAAACAAGTATCAAGGATTCTGATGTTGCATTTTTTTTAAACGTTTTTGTTTAAACAGGCCGACACCATTTTTCAGAAAATTGTGCAGAAACAATATTTGTGTGGTGCAAAACAAGTGGATTCTTTGACTTTAGTTGAGTTGGCGTGAAACTAAATGAAATACGTTTGTGCTTTGAAAAAGAGTTGCTAGTGCTCTTTTCTGAATACGTTGGTGCGATGTGTCGACTGCTAAACAAACGGGAATTTCCCATTTCGAAAACGGTTTGGAAAGTAGGACTTACAGGGACTGAAGACTTCCAAGAACAAAATATATAATACAGATGGTCATTTGGCTGGACAAACAGTGCAAATGTCCAACGTCGGTCAGACAAAATGAGTGTCCCCATGGCATGACCTCCTCACTTTCTTCCTTCTTTTTAAAAAAAATGACTTTCATATAACGCATGCATCTTACATGATGTGTAGCGTATTTAGACTCCGGTCCGATTTGTGGAGGGGTGTGTCTTGGTGCAGGCGGGGGAGAAAGTCTACGTGCTATCAGAGGCGCTCGTTTCAGGATTCAAACTCGACCACCCTTGACAGGGAGCCAATGGGATAAGACCACTAAGCCACTTCATCTGAGTAGATTCTGTGGACAACGATTTACGAGAATGTCACGAGTCAACAGACACACTAATAGTATGCCGTATCAAAAGCCGGCTTCATCTTGATCACTTGATCTTCATCACTTATAATAAAATATGGTGGGATTCGAACACAGGGCCATCGCATCATCAGGCAAGCACCCTACCCCAACCACCCATACCTCACCCAACTGTTTCCAACTGAATATTACCACACATACACCTAGACAACTAATTCGGAGAAGTAGATGCATCTACATAAATATTCCTGATCTGACATTCTAGATTTCCCGATATATAATAGATCTACCCATCCCGCCAGAAAGTGTGTGTTTGTGCGTGCCGGCGCGAGCCTACGAGCACGCGCTGTTTACTAAAACCATCAGAATTCATTAGTCTCTGGAAGAAGAAAACGACTAAAGTTAGTCCTGGCATGACAAGTCAGACGTGGGATGTTTTGTTTTACTACATTTGTTTTCCCGCCATGAATGCTAATTGTCCAGTGTTTGGAAGCAGCAATACACTAAGGACATTGGACTGAAGATGGTGTCAGGAGTGGGGTAGAGGAGTTTAAAGGAATTACTATTGGTTGATAAATAGACATAAACGCAGACCTTAATGCGCCACTCTTTTAATACCTTTTATTCTCTCTCTCTCTCTCTCTCTCTGTTGGAATCTCTCTGTCATATATATTTCCAAAGTGCGCGCAAATTTGAGCCGATTTCGACTGTTTTGGCATTTGGCCATTTTTTTAATTTTTTTTTTTTAAGCTGGGCAGAGACCTCACCAAATTTTAATTAAAGGTTTTAATGAAAAAAATCGCTGCTCATGTGTGTGTGTGTGTGTGTGGTTGGGAGGAGCTGAATCCTCTTCATTTATAAATGCCGATACCGGGTGCGATTTTAATTATGGAACAAGGTTGCCAACAAACACGAACAAAAAAAGGAGATTAGAAAAAGAGATTAGAGAAAGAAATTAGAGAAAGAGATCAGTGTAAGAGAAAGAGATTTGAGAGAAAAAACAATTAAGAAAGCGATCAGCGAAAGATAATAAAAAAAGAGAACATTAAAAGAGAAATAAGAGATAAGAGAGAAAGATTAGAGAAAGAGAAAGGGACATCAAAATAAAATAAAAAGGAAAGTTTATAAACGTGGGATTGGTAGTTCGACCTATATCAAGTAATAATATAATGTAATCAGTTTCTTTGTTAAGCACGCAAATGCTGTATTGTGTATGTTCGTTTAGTTTGTATGATATCTGGGCTCGAGTAGTCAGTCATGTGAAACACTGCATTCATCATAGATCTTCGGAATTGAAGACATTGCAATTATTATTATTATTATGATTGATATTTTAAACCAATTGTATGTTTACACTTTTAAATTGAAAAAAAAATCAGTTTTGGAAATTTAGAAATCAAATTTATTACGATCTAGCCCAAAACTCCTGCAGGACAGCAGCAAATGGAGTGGTGCTAACTTCGAAATCGGACCTGTGGCTTAGATAGGGATTTGGGGTCCGGGAGGCTTGACCTCTTTAATGATCCCTGCATTTTGACATTCAAAATCATAAAATAAGATAATCGCGTAATATTAAATGTTTTATTAATTTCGGATACTCTTTTGGGCACCTCATCAAGTGGTGGCCCGGTTGAGATTTTCAAACTTGGATACAAACTCCCCACCCAAGCTACGCCACTGCTTGGGACCATCGTTCTTAAGCTAAAACCACATGACCAGAATTGCTACGTTCTGTCAAAAAAAAAAAAAAGCCCTATCAGAGTTGACGAGGATTTGTTTTTCTAAATACTTTCAGAAGCACACACGCTTATTCCATAAACTCCAACACTTCAGTTGGTAATTTTTAAAAAAATGCTATTTAAAACTATGTATTTCATATATCTCAAGAAAATTTTGTTGAATCATTATGTACATAAATACTTCACATCTCTTCACCAAAACCAGAGGGGAAGAGACCACAACCCAAGATAAACGACTTGCGCTCTTGTACTGGACAGTGACTTGAACAGAAAACGACAACCCATCTATCAGTGATCTATTATGTATTCAACCACCCCATGTGCCCCCCCCCCTCGTCGAGCGTCCAACCACTTCTCCCGTCCCAGGAGGTAAAAAAAAAAAGCAGCCCTCCTGTGACCACAGACTGTTGACGGATCACAGACTAGCCCAGAACTTTCCAGAATATATCATACTCTGTATACAGGATCTAGATGTGTGTGTGTGTGTCGGTGTGCGTGTGAGTGTTCGTATGTGTGTACGTGTATGTTTTCTTCCTTGCAAAACGATTTTGAAAAAAAAATTGTTATATTATAATAATTATGTATACGTTTTATGTGGTATGTCTGTCCGTCTGTCACGCTTAGATCTCGAAGAACCAAAACTTTAACTCCCCCCCCCAATGACTATGCTTATATTTCCACATCTGTTTGCAGGCTATCCATACTTCGTGCTAGTAGGTTTAGAAACGGGCTTGTGTTATAATGATGTGTCTTAGGGTCAACCTTTAGACCTAAATACTGCTAATTGAGTTGATCAAACAAATCGTCAACGGAAGTGACGTAGAAACCTTACTTCTGTACACTCCATTCCCGAGCTCCCCATTCCCGAGCTCAACTTGTTTTGCAGAACGTACACATTTTGATATAACAACCAATCAACAGTCGTGTTTAAACTCAAGAGAAATTTAACGCGTGTTCATTTTTTTAAAACTTACTTTAAAACTAGAAACTGAAACTGAAAAATTCCGTGAAGCTATATTTACCCGAAATATAAACATATTCGTGTCAACGAAGCGCAGAGAAAATAAAAAGCTTCAAGAAGCTGTTTTTTTTTTAATAAAATTATATCATCTAACTCTGTCTGTTTAGTAATCTCGGATGAAGTTGAAATTTAGCACAATTATTTCTTTTGCCTGACAAAACAACAATCAATATTAACTATTGGTAATTAACTATTTTGTTTTGTATCTCGAACAAGGGAAAGAATATGTACTTGACTGGTCCAGGGGTATAATTTAATTAGTCCCCTTTATGCTTAGTGAAAAAAAAAAGTCTTAATCTAACGATAGATAGCTATATATTGACCTGAGGAGGCTTCAGTCCTTAAGCTCTAAATTTTGTTTTACAAATGCATTAAAAAAAGTGATCATTGTAATATTCACAAGATACTTCCTGCTTTCTCTCTTCCCACCCCATTCCCAACTAGACAAGTGATAGAATCATGGCGTATTGAGAAAGCTAAAAGGATGAAATTGAGGTAAACAAAAACAATGGGGTCCATTCACCAAATGTAAATAAACAAATTTAGCCACGTCATAATATTGATAAAATAGTGAAAAATACGGATCACGTGACACACATACGGATTGCGTAATTTGTATAGAACATATAGAGAAAATGTTGTTTGTTTACGTTTGGTGAATGGACACCATTGGTAAAAATATTATTAACCTCACATATTTATTAATGTTAGTCTAGATCTAGTACAGATTTAATGACATGACTGATCCAAACTAATTGATACAACTACGCTCAATATAATCTTTTTTTTTTTTCTTAAAGTATTTTTGTTTCCATTTTCTTGTTTTTAAATATACAGATAGCTAATTTTGTGGGAAGTCACCAAAGAGTCATCTCTCGAGTACCTTTAACCTTTCAACCGCTGTGAGAGGGATGCGCAGAGAAGGCGATTGGCGCACAAGACTAAATGGGAGATTGATCTAATTCGATTATTTAGATCATTCCAGATCATTCTATAACACTGAGATATTCTCTTACCCACCATCTTTTTTTGTCATGTGTAGGAGAAGAGGGTGTGGGGGGGGGGCGACAGGCCTCAAAGATCATTTGACCAGTCAAAGCCTTGCGCCAGGATGGAGCGATAACACTGACTAATGACCACGTCCGTCATTAATAACACATAAGTACAAGAAGATGGACACATACAGAAAGAAGGGGGGGGGAAGAGGTGGAAGCGAACAAACAAGATAATGGTAAGAAGTAATGGGGAAAAAAGGGCATGGAAACAATCAAGGCCGGCCTTAGGCCACTGCAACTTATGCGGCCTTAGTGGGCCCCGCGCTTTTATCTGCAGTGCTCTAACTTTACGTGTAAATTACTAAATCTAACCTTTATTTCTGACATAATTAAAATGTCCTGAAAATTAAACAAAATCATCATCTTTAAGACATATTCTACCAAATGGCAATTCTTGCTACTGAGCGTGATCTATGTAAGAATCAGAATATCGATGATATACTGTATGACTTCGGTGCACGCATGGCTCGTAAAGTAAATGTAAAGACACAATATTTATTTTCCACTTATTATCCTTATCCCTACACAGACTGGGCCGCGCGCGATCCGTTTCGCACTGAGCCCCGTGACGTCCTTGTACGTAGGGCCGGCCCTGGAACCAATATATAAGTAACATCCAGTGACTTTCATATATGGTTTAAAAAGCACAGCCTCCTACTCATAACACGCACCCCTCTCTCTTAAAACACTTACTACCATTACCCACTGTCCAATCTTGTGTGTGTGTGTTTCTAGTTGAATAACGATCAATGAAAGATGATTAGGGTAGAAGAAATGGAGGGTGGAGGTGAAGTCACACACAAAAAAAACTTGGACTTAGTGTAAAATAAAATGTCTTGTGTGGTCTTTAGGAAGCACTTCCTCATAATACTGGACACTTATCAGTGCAATGCTCCCATCAGGTATTGGCGTTATCGGTTGTCCCCACGCCCACGTCTACCCTTTGTGATTGATTCCTCATCGATTTGGTCATTTTAAAGACAGGTTTGTGTGTTAAACCAGCATCTAGGGCAAGGTAGGGAAGAATGAAAAAAAAACACTCTATCAGGCAAGTCCCGCTCGTTAGTCTTGTATTTCTGGGGATCACTTAATTAGCTTAATGTCAGGTCAGGGTGATCTCTACACCCACGTTGACAACGTTTACTTACTGCGACGTTCTAATTTGATTCTCCTTTATATATTTAAAAAAATTATGTTAACCGAATTGTCAAATGTAATTTTTAAAAAAATCTGTTTCAAAACCCTTTAGAGCCTTCTTCCACCTAAAAGGATCACACACGACCCTCCCCCCCCCGCCCCATCATCGGTTCTAGCAATTTGGTGCCGACACTGTTTCAGCATCCTTGGATCATCCCTGCCATTTTTTTTTTGGACGACAAAGGTCCACCCCAAATATCCGCCCCTGTTCTCAATACCCATCAATCTCACGCCTACCTCTTTTCAAGCTGAACAAACAAAACGCAAGTACAGAGTCCAGGAACAAAATACAAAGAAGCCGACTCACACACACGATCACACATATGAACTCTCTCTCTCTCAAATACAATCACACATATAAACTTTCTTACACGCACATACACATATACACGATAACACATGCCCACACACTAATAAAGCTCAATAAAAAAACAAAACACCACAAAACAAAAAATGCCGCCCAGGACGAGGTGAAGCTGTCCATCCGTCTGAGGATACCGATGGGAATAGGGCCAAGCGTGAAGTCTGGTAAGTCAGACAAATGTCTGTGTCTGAAGTGTCAGCCAGAGACAAAACTTTCAGTCACATAGAGACACACACACACGTACAGACAGACACAACCAAAAAATGTTTCTAGTTCGATTTATAATTTCAACATTTTTTCAATCCACTCACATTTATTTAAATTATCACCAGTACTATTATTTTAGAAATCCAAGTCAAAGTTATAATCTCGGCTCAGTGGGTCTCTGTTTGCATACTGTTCAGAGAAATGTCTATCATATAAGAACATATTATACCTAGACCTAATCCACCTACAGTTTTTGGTACTTTTAATATTTATTTGTGTGTCCTAATTTTGGTAATGAATTGAAGAAACTGGAACAAAAATGTGTGGATACATTCTTAAAATGTTTGTTTTCATCTTTCATAGATAAGAAATGTTGGTAGATCTATGTACGTGGTAAACTTATATCATTTTCCGTTGGCACCAATGACCAAGAACTGTTGATTTGTTCAATGAAAGACTGTCAAAAGCGTATAAAGCAGCCTGGGTGGTCTGGTATGTGCTGTGGACTGTCGTCTCAATGATCCAGGGTTCGCAACCTGCCCGCCGCAGTCCTAAGGGAGGATCGGGCTGGGTTTTTATTAATCTTCAAGTCTGGTTGGAAAATTCGCTTTAGCAAAAGCGGGTGCGCTGGCCGTGCCCACTTTCGAAGCCCCAAGTACGTTTAACCAAACTACGACCATTATCCGAGAGTGGGTACATGACAAGTGGTTGAAATCCTGGGATGGCTCTAACAAAGCCCGAGGAGTCTGGCAGCATTTGCGACGCCCAAACCGCGACGATCCATGGTGGAGGCTAAAATGGTCGGAGCAGTCCCTCATTGCGCAGTGCCGAACGGGACACTGTCCTATTGGTGCATATTTTGCCCGGTTCCGGCCCAATTTTGATGCCCGTTGCCGACACTGTGGAGAGTAGGTGGAAACGGTGGAGCATATTTTGCAAGAGTGTCCGCAGCTCCGAGAGCTGCGGGAATCCTTGTCTGCAGATTCACTGAACCTGTATGGAGGCTTAAAGGCATTACACCAAACAGCAGAGTTTCTCACCAGGGCTCTACGGGAGGACTGATCCTTCCAGCCCTGGTTTTCATTTTGGAGTTCATCTCGAGGTTGGAAAATTCGAAATATGAAAATAAAATGGTCAATCAATGGCAGTGAATGTACCTGCTAACTAGTACACAGTACTGTAGTACACGTGTCTACCATCGCACACATGCGAGCTTGTATCAAGAAAAGAAACACAATATACATTGTATAGATGTATCCACGTCATAGGTGGCAGTAGTAGCCCCTAACATTTACTGACAATTAAGTCACGTGATCAGAATGTCTACTTAATGCAATACAACGCCCCCCCCTTTTTTTTCTCATATACACACATACATTTTAACGTATTAATAAAAGTTAATCTTTTCAGATTTGTATTCGCTTATCACACGTATTCGCTTCATCTGGCCATGAACCGCAAGGTCTGAAAGGGAAGCTTTAAATGAGAATTCCTGCTCAAAAGTATGCCCCCCCCCCCATACGTGCTCAATTCGTCATCACCTTGTTCCACCTATTTATTTACCGGTACTGCATATTATGGTCATGTCAATGGCATAACATGGTTCTGAAAAGGAAATATGTGTAATTCTATTTTAATATGCACATTTTCCTTACCAAAATGTGCGTGCTCTACAAAAACTTAAAATTGTACATCGACGAACTCTTCAAGATATAAGCATACTCGTGTAACTTTCAGAGCTAGTAGCACTGGATGAGCTAGACTTACTACCATGCCATCGTTCAGCTAAGGCCCAAAACGTTTTCTTTACTAATAGAAACTACAACGTGCCTAAAGAAACTGTTGAAAATGAAAGGTTTCTTCAAAGAGTTGACACAATTACGGACATGACTGATGACTTAATTATCTGAAAATTAATGCGTCAGCCAATCACCGAGCTTGTCTTCTATCACAATTTAAATTCACCCCCCCCCCCCCCTCCGTTCTGCCGCCCTCGTTTGCAGAAAACGCGAAACCCCCGTACCATCGGTCAAAGAAGGGGGGAAATGGTCCAAGCACCCCCCCCCCCCCCCACATCAGGAATGGTTTAATGCCAAACTTTTCTGCTCGTGACATCCGGGCTTCAAGAGACAATGTCGGCACGTCAAGGACACCGGTTGGGGCCAGAGCCTCGTGTTGAATTAATCGTGTGGCCCTTGAGTTCTACACGGGGGGATTTGATACAGTTTGAAATGGGGGGGGGGGGGTTGAGAGATGCCGGAAGTAGTTAGGTTTGATTATGTAATAAAATAGGCGGGAGTGAGAATTACAGAGAACCCACAATTCTTCTTTTAGCAGACGCCAGCAATTATTTACGAATGATTAATTAGCTCCACTAATGGGAGCTTTATTTTTTTTTACTTTCATTTCTTTGTTTCTTCTGATAGTAGAATGCTAAACGTCCAAGTTCTCCATGCTACTGCCATAGCACTGGTCACTTAGGAACATTACAGCGTTCTTCCCAAGCCAGAGCTTTGCCATACAAGCGTTAGTCCAAGACATGCTTGACACCTACTATCTAGAAATATATGGAATGACAAGTCACGTAACAATCTCATTGAGAGCTTTCAAGAAAAAAACGACGAGACATAGGCATGGTTTTCATAAATGGAATCTCCCGGTGTATTCGGTGTACTGAGCAAGGACGTCGTGCTAAGCTATGTAGTTTAAAGAATGGATTTCGATAATTCTTGAATTTGTTGTTTTTTTGTTTTGCATTTTTGAGCGCTTTAAAATTACATTTCTAAGCTTTTCGTTTGTAGCACAATGTAATCTTATTCACTTAGTTTTCCACGGTGATCAACTATTTGGCGTTGGCGCACGGGAGATAATCCCAGGTATAGTACAGCTTTCTGTTCAAATACAGGCTAACAACGTCGTTCTAGTTTTTTTTTTGGACACTTAATCTACCTGAGTTATGACGGTAAGTGTCACTGCCATCCGTCACGGGCCACGCGCCATCGCTAATGAAGTGGATTAACTCCTGAAGTCAACGTTTCATTTAGCGCCGGCGACCTGGACATTTGTGTCCATTGGAGAGGTTGATCCCTAGTTCAGGCAGGCGATCCCACACTCCGACACGAAACGTGTAATTGTTTTCTTTCTTTCGAGCCTAGCCCTAGACCAGAGGTCGGCAACTTTTGGAGTCGGAAGAGCCAACAATTACAATTTACAAAATTTCAAAAAAGTCTCTTGCGTTTCCTGTCAGGGGCTCGTCACTTGTAACGTCTGTTTAAAGTTACTTGCGATGGCACCGAATTTGACATCCTGGGCATGCAGGATAACAGAAACTGTACAAAAAAAAAAATCAAAACAAAAACCCAGCGAGAAAGGACACACTACTGACTTAAAGATCTATATTAATTTTGATTTAGTTTAACAGTTAAGCCAGAGACCAGGATTGGGTGGGTGTGACCTCAATACGTTTAGACCTGATAAACTCCGAGGCGGAATGTGGACGGGCGGAGAATATTAATGATGGGAGGTGAGGGTTTCTTCATTTAAAAAAAACTCCGTTTCTAATTAGTAGTTCGACCGTTATCGCTCTCCCAACATCCGCCATAGTTCGCAGCAAGCCCCCCCCCTTTCCTAAGAGGCACCTTCCTCCATGCGCCTTTCGCAGCAAACACTTTATACAGACGCTCACACATGAGTTCAGCATTAATCATCATGTTAAGTACTTCAAAATAAAAAATAAAATAAAATAAAAAAAAAAAACACGTATTCTCAAACACTCATTTTAACCCGTCCTTTTTAAGATTACCCAAAGCCTCCCCTTTACTTCCTCTCCTCCTCCCTCAGCATCGCTGTCCCTCCCACATGAAAAAAAAAAACACTCACCTCCCGGCTCCCTATTCTTTCGAATGCCCCCGTGGTTGATTATGATCGATGCTATAGTTTAGAATGTGATTGATCACGTCGTTGCTTTGAATATGGACCAATCTGGAGTGGAGGACAGTTGATCCACTATTTTTTTTTTGTTAAGGGGGGGGGGGGGCTTTTTTTAAATTTTATAAACTGTTGTTTTTTTGTGTATTATTGTTGTTGTTTTTTATACACGCGTTTTATCATATTTCATAATACCACAAAATGGCTGAATAGAAAAAAATGATGGCATGAAAGATGTCAGGGGTTGACCAGAAGAGGGTTGAGTCTAATGTCACAGTAGGAGAACAGGAAAACGGATTAATAGTGGCAACGAGGCAGAGGTAGACTGGCTATATGGGCATTCAGGCAAATGTCCGGTGGGCCGGTACCCGATTTGGCCGGCAGGGCCACCGAAAAAGTTGCAAGCATGCCAGTGATTTATTTTAAGATTTATAATATTCTCTTTAAAAAAAAAGCAACACTTTGAGCATCGTGATTTTAAAAAAAAAGATCTTTTAGTTTACAATTTAAAGTCTAATAGTAATCAAAAGCAATCGTATGGCAAACAATTTGTGGGCCGGATTGTATAGAAATGCCCGGTCAGATTTTGGGACCCAGTCCGCCCCTGCAATGAGGCAATGACGACTGACCCCGCGACGTCGCAAACAGCTATTGGTGTAAACCTCTCACATGTTGTGACGCTGCAGGCCAGTGTTCAGGCCTTCTGTAACGAATGGTCTCGCCCTATCACACTACGACACATAATCACACCACCACATCACACAATCACATACATTGACACAGAGTATCACACAGTATCACACACACGTACTCACACCAGTACACGCTATCATACAATATCACAATGTACCACAACATGGGGCGATATGTCTCTACAAGAAATGTTTCCATCGCGTCTTTGGCAATACTGAAGGCACTAATGTACCACGTTAGCTGGACCGCGTGAACATGCTTAAATAACTATATACATTAAAGTTATACATAAAAATGTATTTGTAAGGCCAATTTAACCTGAGTTAGCTAAACAGAGGTCAAGGAGACATTAACTGCGTCAACTGTATCCACTAAATACATGTGTGGAGCACTGAGCGTTTGAAAAAAAAAATTTAGTGATTCACATTTTAATTTCATTCATCATTTTCTCTTTCTCGTCTCTTTATAACTTTACTAATCTCACTCACCCTCCATGTACCATAGATAACAAAAAAAATGTCAAGGAATATCTTTGGCCATTCCTCTCCCTGTTTCGACCTCTCCCAATCTCTCCTCCCTGTATTGTCTCTGCGTTAATTACTGAGAGCGGCCCCCTTTGTCTCAACCAATTTATGAGCATTCTGCAGTGAGGGAGTGGAGACTTTATCGGCGCCCTTCTCCCAGCATCCACCCCCTCCCCGCCTTTTTTTTCAGCCCATCATCTCGCATTTCTGTGATCTCTGACATATGTTGATACTTGATTCTAAAACCTTATCGCTGACACTGTGTGCCTCCTATTGTTCGGCCAGGTCGCCGGCAGATGAAACAGGTTGAAACAAACACTCCAACAGGCAGGCAGAGTCACAGTCTGCGATAGTGCACACGATGAGGAAAAAAGAAAAGCACCCTGGCAATGTATTCGATTCTGGAGATTAGGACGAAAGCAGTATTTCACGTGACTACGCAGACCCAGTTACGACATATATATTTTCCCCATACATACTGCAGACCAAGCCGTTGTCCAACGATGACCTATTTTGAATGGGCCTCATTCACCAATCATAAATAAACACGTTTAGCCACGTCAAAATATTGATAAAACAATGAAAAATACGTATCACGTGACAACCACGATGGATGAAATACTTTGTATAGAAGATATAGAGAATCGCGTGGCTAAATGTTGTTTGCTTTACGATTGGTGAATAACGTCCATTCTTTTTTTTTTTCATCGTCTGCACCCGTCTTCGGCAAGAGCATCCATACAATGTCCACACCAGTGTTCGGCACAAAAATGGTAAGGCAGACTTTCTAGCGTATGCCTTTTTCGGAGCCCATTCACCTTTGATGGAAGCGTTCGAGAAGCCCTGGACAGACAAGGGAGATGAAAAGTTGAAACAGAGGCGTCGCAATGGAAGAAAACAGAAGAGAAAGCATGAACAGACACGGACATACACAAGGAGATGGACAGTCACGTGGACTGATGGGGTAAGATGGAAGGCAGATGGCGGATTAGAGAAACAAGCAGAGGATAATTTAATTAATGAGTTTAAAAGTTTAAGTCAATTTTTTGTTTCAAAACACGATGAATTGATAACATTTTTAGAGTCTATTTAGCTTTTTGAGGATTTTCAAACTAGAAGTGAACAGTAATCTTTTTTTTTTTTTTTTACATTTTTCATTTTTTAAGACCACGCTTACGTAATTTATGCAATAACATTCAGAAAATGGAAAAAGAAGAGAAAGCCAAATGATTAAATGTGGTAGCGATAAAGTAGAAGTAATGCCAAGGACGCCATATTGAAAGTAGGCTGTAGCCAACCTGATAATAAAAGTGTCGTTGTTCTACAAGCGAAAACGCTTAGAGCATTGACTCAGCATTATTTATCTATTTAGGTGATAGATAGATAGAGAGAGAGAGAGAGAGAGAGAGAGAGAGAGAGAGAGAGAGA
>JADKLZ010034172.1:0-13696 GCA_021533235.1 Biomphalaria straminea
GCAAAGTTTCAAATGGCACACAATGAAGTCGTTAACGATCCATCAGGGAATCGTTCTTTTATTGAAAAATGAAACACGGGTGTCTGGATAGGAATAAAGAAGAGTTGAGAGGGGGGGGGGTTACAAAAAAAAAGAAGGGGTGGGGGAAAGACAGCTAGTGACGCCATTATATTATGATTTATGTCTGGTGTCCAGTTTGTGTTTCATTGTCCACCACTGTTGTAGCGAAATATGATGACCACCAGGGTAGAAAGGGGGAGAAGGAGAGAGAGAAAGAGAGAGCGAGAAGGAGAGAAAAGGAGAACAAAAGAGAACGAGCAATAGATAGAGAAAGAGAGAGAGAGAGAGAAAGAAAGAGAGAGAGAGAAAGAAAGAGAGAGAGAGAAAGAGGTGTGTGAAGGTTATAGCAGCAGGGGAGGCGAGTGAGAGGGGGGGGATCAAACCACTTTACAGTAATCAGATTGTATTTGTGTGTGTGTGGAGCTGATTAAAATGATGCTGGCTGGCATGGAGAAGGTTCATTTAGAATGTAATGTTAACACTATAGCCATCTCCCGCAAAACAATGTTGCATTTGTTAATTAAACAATGTTGTTTTTTATTCAAACAAGTATCAAGGATTCTGATGTTGAATTTTTTTTTTTAACGTTTTTGTTTAAACAGGCCGACACCATTTTTCAGAAAATTGTGCAGAAACAATATTTGTGTGGTGCAAAACAAGTGGATTCTTTTACTTTAGTTGAGTTTGCGTGAAACTAAATGAAATACGTTTGTGCTTTGAAAAAGAGTTGCTAGTGCTCTTTTCTGAATACGTTGGTGCGATGTGTCGACTGCTAAACAAACGGGAATTCCCCATTTCAAAAACGGTTTGGAGAGTTGGACTAACAAGCATTGAAGACTTCCGAGAACCAAATATATAATACAGATGGTCATTTGGCTGGACAAACAGTGCAAATGTCCAATGTCGGTCAGACAAAATGAGTGTCCCCATGGCATGACATCCTCACTTTCTTCCTTCTTTTTAAAAAAAATTACTTTCATATAACGCATGCATCTTACATGATGTGTAGCGTATTTAGACTCCGGTCCGATTTGTGGAGGGGTGTGTCTTGGTGCAGGCGGGGGAGAAAGTCTACGTGCTATCAGAGGCGCTCATTCAACATAATTCAGCTCGTTTCAGGATTCAAACTCGACCACCCTTGATAGGGAGCCAATGGGATAAGACCACTAAGCCACTTCATCTGAGTAGATTCTGTGGACAACGATTTACGAGAATGTCACGAGTCAACAGACACACTAATAGTATGCCGTATCAAAAGCCGGCTTCATCTTGATCACTTGATCTTCGTCACTTATAATAAAATATGGTGGGATTCGAACACAGGGCCATCGCAACATCAGGCAAGCACCCTACCCCAACCACCCATACGTCACCCAACTGTTTCCAACTGAATATTACCACACATACACCTAGACAACTAATTCGGAGAAGTAGATGCATCTACATAAATATTCCTGATCTGACATTCTAGATTTCCCGATATATAATAGATCTACCCATCCTGCCAGAAAGTGTGTGTTTGTGCGTGCCGGCGCGAGCCTACGAGCACGCGCTGTTTACTAAAACCATCAGAATTCATTAGTCTCTGGAAGAAGAAAACGACTAAAGTTAGTCCTGGCATGACAAGGCAGACGTGGGATGTTTTGTTTTACTACATTTGTTTTCCCGCCTTGAATGCTAATTGTCCAGTGTTTGGAAGCAGCAATACACTAAGGACATCGGACTGAAGATGGTGTCAGGAGTGGGGTAGAGGAGTTTAAAGGAATTACTATTGGTTGATAAATAGACATAAAACCTTAATGCGCCACTCTTTTAATACCTTTTATTCTCTCTCTGTCTCTCTCTCTCTCTCTCTGTTGGAATCTCTCTGTCATATATATTTCCAAAGTGCGCGCAAATTTGAGCCGATTTCGACTGTTTTGGCATTTGGCCATTTTTTTTTTTTAAAGCTGGGCAGAGACCTCACCAAATTTTAATTAAAGGTTTTAATGAAAAAAATCGCTGCTCATGTGTGTGTGTGTGTGTGTGGTTGGGAGGAGCTGAATCCTCTTCATTTATAAATGCCGATACCGGGTGCGATTTTAATTATGGAACAAGGTTGCCAACAAACACGAACAAAAAAAGGAGATTAGAAAAAGAGATTAGAGAAAGAAATTAGAGAAAGAGATCAGTGTAAGAGAAAGAGATTTGAGAGAAAAAACAATTAAGAAAGCGATCAGCGAAAGATAATAAAAAAAGAGAACATTAAAAGAGAAATAAGAGATAAGAGAGAAAGATTAGAGAAAGAGAAAGGGACATCAAAATAAAATAAAAAGGAAAGTTTATAAACGTGGGATTGGTAGTTCGACCTATATCAAGTAATAATATAATGTAATCAGTTTCTTTGTTAAGCACGCAAATGCTGTATTGTGTATGTTCGTTTAGTTTGTATGATATCTGGGCTTGAGTAGTCATGTGAAACACTGCATTCATCATAAATCTTCGCAATTGAAGACATTGCCATTATTATTACTATTGATATTTTAAACTTTAAAATTGAAAAAAAAATCAGTTTTAGAAATTTAGAAATGAAGTTATTTACAATCTAGCCCAAAACTCCTACAGGACAGCAGCAAATGGAGTGGTGCTAACTTCGAAATCGGACCTGTGGCTTAGATAGGGATTTGGGGTCCGGAGGCTTGACCTCTTTAATGATCCCTGCATTTTGACATTCAAAATCATGAAATAAGATAATCGCGTAATATTAAATGTTTTATTAATTTCGGACACTCATTTGGGCACCTCATCAAGTGGTGGCCCGGTTGAGATTTTCAAACTTGGATCCCAGCTCCCCACCCAAGCTACGCCACTGCTTGGGACCATCTTAAGCTTAAACCAAATGACCAGAATTGCTACGTTCTGTCAAAAAAAAAAAAAAAAAAAAAAGCCCTATCAGAGTTGACGAGGATTTGTCTTTCTAAATACTTTCAGAAGCACACACGCTTATTCCATAAACTCCAACACTTCAGTTGGTAATTTTTTTAAAAATGCAATTTAAAACTATGTATTTCATATATCTCAAGAAAATTTTGTTGAATCATTATGTACATAAATACTTCACATCTCTTCACCAAAACCAGAGGGGAAGAGACCACAACCCAAGATAAACGACTTGCGCTCTTGTACTGGACAGTGACTTGAACAGAAAACGACAACCCATCTATCAGTGATCTATTATGTATTCAACCACCCCATGTGCCCCCCCCCCTCGTCGAGCGTCCAACCACTTCTCCCGTCCCAGGAGGTAAAAAAAAAAAGCAGCCCTCCTGTGACCACAGACTGTTGACGGATCACAGACTAGCCCAGAACTTTCCAGAATATATCATACTCTGTATACAGGATCTAGATGTGTGTGTGTGTGTCGGTGTGCGTGTGAGTGTTCGTATGTGTGTACGTGTATGTTTTCTTCCTTGCAAAACGATTTTGAAAAAAAAATTGTTATATTATAATAATTATGTATACGTTTTATGTGGTATGTCTGTCCGTCTGTCACGCTTAGATCTCGAAGAACCAAAACTTTAACTCCCCCCCCCAATGACTATGCTTATATTTCCACATCTGTTTGCAGGCTATCCATACTTCGTGCTAGTAGGTTTAGAAACGGGCTTGTGTTATAATGATGTGTCTTAGGGTCAACCTTTAGACCTAAATACTGCTAATTGAGTTGATCAAACAAATCGTCAACGGAAGTGACGTAGAAACCTTACTTCTGTACACTCCATTCCCGAGCTCCCCATTCCCGAGCTCAACTTGTTTTGCAGAACGTACACATTTTGATATAACAACCAATCAACAGTCGTGTTTAAACTCAAGAGAAATTTAACGCGTGTTCATTTTTTTAAAACTTACTTTAAAACTAGAAACTGAAACTGAAAAATTCCGTGAAGCTATATTTACCCGAAATATAAACATATTCGTGTCAACGAAGCGCAGAGAAAATAAAAAGCTTCAAGAAGCTGTTTTTTTTTTAATAAAATTATATCATCTAACTCTGTCTGTTTAGTAATCTCGGATGAAGTTGAAATTTAGCACAATTATTTCTTTTGCCTGACAAAACAACAATCAATATTAACTATTGGTAATTAACTATTTTGTTTTGTATCTCGAACAAGGGAAAGAATATGTACTTGACTGGTCCAGGGGTATAATTTAATTAGTCCCCTTTATGCTTAGTGAAAAAAAAAAGTCTTAATCTAACGATAGATAGCTATATATTGACCTGAGGAGGCTTCAGTCCTTAAGCTCTAAATTTTGTTTTACAAATGCATTAAAAAAAGTGATCATTGTAATATTCACAAGATACTTCCTGCTTTCTCTCTTCCCACCCCATTCCCAACTAGACAAGTGATAGAATCATGGCGTATTGAGAAAGCTAAAAGGATGAAATTGAGGTAAACAAAAACAATGGGGTCCATTCACCAAATGTAAATAAACAAATTTAGCCACGTCATAATATTGATAAAATAGTGAAAAATACGGATCACGTGACACACATACGGATTGCGTAATTTGTATAGAACATATAGAGAAAATGTTGTTTGTTTACGTTTGGTGAATGGACACCATTGGTAAAAATATTATTAACCTCACATATTTATTAATGTTAGTCTAGATCTAGTACAGATTTAATGACATGACTGATCCAAACTAATTGATACAACTACGCTCAATATAATCTTTTTTTTTTTTCTTAAAGTATTTTTGTTTCCATTTTCTTGTTTTTAAATATACAGATAGCTAATTTTGTGGGAAGTCACCAAAGAGTCATCTCTCGAGTACCTTTAACCTTTCAACCGCTGTGAGAGGGATGCGCAGAGAAGGCGATTGGCGCACAAGACTAAATGGGAGATTGATCTAATTCGATTATTTAGATCATTCCAGATCATTCTATAACACTGAGATATTCTCTTACCCACCATCTTTTTTTGTCATGTGTAGGAGAAGAGGGTGTGGGGGGGGGGCGACAGGCCTCAAAGATCATTTGACCAGTCAAAGCCTTGCGCCAGGATGGAGCGATAACACTGACTAATGACCACGTCCGTCATTAATAACACATAAGTACAAGAAGATGGACACATACAGAAAGAAGGGGGAGGGGGGAAGAGGTGGAAGCGAACGAATAAGATAATGGTAAGAAGTAATGGGGAAAAAAGGGCATGGAAACAATCAAGGCCGGCCTTAGGCCACTGCAACTTATGCGGCCTTAGTGGGCCCCGCACTTTTATATGCAGTGCTCTAACTTTACGTGTAAATTACTAAATCTAACCTTTATTTCTGACATAATTAAAATGTCCTGGAAATTAAACAAAATCATCATCTTTAATTTCGACTTAGGACCGGACACAACAAAATGCGACAACACATGTACCGGAAGCTCAAAATTGGAACCAGTGATATCTGCCCATGTGGAGTGTCATCAGAGAATGCCGACCGTGTCCTCCAAGACTGCGCTCTGTACCAAGAGGCCCGTCTAAGACACTGGCCGCAAAACACCCCAATAGAAAGAAAACTATATTGAGAGCTCCCTGAGTTGGAAACCACTGCGCAGTTCATCTCAGATATTGGTGTGGTGATCTGAACCTTCCAACATAACAATGAGAACAAAGAAGAAGAAGAAGAAAATCATCATTAAGACATATTCTACCAAATGGCAATTCTTGCTACTGAGCGTGATCTATGTAAGAATCAGAATATCGGTGATATACTGTATGACTTCGGTGCACGCATGGCTCGTAAAGTAAATGTAAAGACAAAATATTTATTTTCCACTTATTATCCTTATCCCTACACAGACTGGGCCGCGCGCAATCCGTTTCGCACTGAGCCCCGCGACGTCCTTGTACGTAGGGCCGGCCCTGGAACCAATATATAAGTAACATCCAGTGACTTTCATATATGGTTTAACATAACACGCACCCCTTCTCTCTTAAAACACTTGCTACCATTACCCACAGTCCCCTCTTTTGTGTGTGTGGTTTCTTGTTGAATAACGATCAATGAAAGATGATTAGGGTATAGAAGAAATAAGAGGGTGGGGGGGGGGAAGTCACAGAAAAAACAAAACTTGGACTAAAAGTGTAAAATAAAATGTCTTGTGTGGTCTTTGGGAAGCGGCACTTCCTGGACGCTTATCAGTGCAATTCTCCCATCAGGTACCGGCGTTATGGGTTGTCCCCACGCCCACGTCTACCCTTTGTGATTGATTCCTCATCGATTTGGTCATTTTTAAAGACAGTTTTGTGTGTTAAACCAGCATCTAGGGCAAGGTAGGGAAGACAGAAAAAAAAACACTCTATCAGGCAAGTCCCGCTCGTTACTCTTGTATTTCTGGGGATCACTTAATTAGCTTAATGTCAGGTCAGGGTGATCTCTACACCCACGTTGACAACGTTTACTTACTGCGACGTTCTAATTTGATTCTCCTTTATATATTTAAAAAATGTATGTTAACCGAATTGTCAAATGTAATTTTTAAAAAAAATCTGTTTCGAAACCCTTTAGAGCCTTCTTCCACCTAAAAGGATCACACACGACCCTCCCCCCTCGCCCCTATCATCGATTCTAGCAATTTGGTGCCGACACTGTTTCAGCATCCTTGGATCATCCCTGCCATTTTTTTTTTGGACGACAAAGGTCCACCCCAAATATCCGCCCCTGTTCTCAATACCCATCAATCTCACGCCTACCTCTTTTCAAGCTGAACAAACAAAACGCAAGTACAGAGTCCAGGAACAAAATACAAAGAAGCCGACTCACACACACGATCACACATATGAACTCTCTCTCTCTCAAATACAATCACACATATAAACTTTCTTACACGCACATACACATATACACGATAACACATGCCCACACACTAATAAAGCTCAATAAAAAAACAAAACACCACAAAACAAAAAATGCCGCCCAGGACGAGGTGAAGCTGTCCATCCGTCTGAGGATACCGATGGGAATAGGGCCAAGCGTGAAGTCTGGTAAGTCAGACAAATGTCTGTGTCTGAAGTGTCAGCCAGAGACAAAACTTTCAGTCACATAGAGACACACACACACGTACAGACAGACACAACCAAAAAATGTTTCTAGTTCGATTTATAATTTCAACATTTTTTCAATCCACTCACATTTATTTAAATTATCACCAGTACTATTATTTTAGAAATCCAAGTCAAAGTTATAATCTCGGCTCAGTGGGTCTCTGTTTGCATACTGTTCAGAGAAATGTCTATCATATAAGAACATATTATACCTAGACCTAATCCACCTACAGTTTTTGGTACTTTTAATATTTATTTGTGTGTCCTAATTTTGGTAATGAATTGAAGAAACTGGAACAAAAATGTGTGGATACATTCTTAAAATGTTTGTTTTCATCTTTCATAGATAAGAAATGTTGGTAGATCTATGTACGTGGTAAACTTATATCATTTTCCGTTGGCACCAATGACCAAGAACTGTTGATTTGTTCAATGAAAGACTGTCAAAAGCGTATAAAGCAGCCTGGGTGGTCTGGTATGTGCTGTGGACTGTCGTCTCAATGATCCAGGGTTCGCAACCTGCCCGCCGCAGTCCTAAGGGAGGATCGGGCTGGGTTTTTATTAATCTTCAAGTCTGGTTGGAAAATTCGCTTTAGCAAAAGCGGGTGCGCTGGCCGTGCCCACTTTCGAAGCCCCAAGTACGTTTAACCAAACTACGACCATTATCCGAGAGTGGGTACATGACAAGTGGTTGAAATCCTGGGATGGCTCTAACAAAGCCCGAGGAGTCTGGCAGCATTTGCGACGCCCAAACCGCGACGATCCATGGTGGAGGCTAAAATGGTCGGAGCAGTCCCTCATTGCGCAGTGCCGAACGGGACACTGTCCTATTGGTGCATATTTTGCCCGGTTCCGGCCCAATTTTGATGCCCGTTGCCGACACTGTGGAGAGTAGGTGGAAACGGTGGAGCATATTTTGCAAGAGTGTCCGCAGCTCCGAGAGCTGCGGGAATCCTTGTCTGCAGATTCACTGAACCTGTATGGAGGCTTAAAGGCATTACACCAAACAGCAGAGTTTCTCACCAGGGCTCTACGGGAGGACTGATCCTTCCAGCCCTGGTTTTCATTTTGGAGTTCATCTCGAGGTTGGAAAATTCGAAATATGAAAATAAAATGGTCAATCAATGGCAGTGAATGTACCTGCTAACTAGTACACAGTACTGTAGTACACGTGTCTACCATCGCACACATGCGAGCTTGTATCAAGAAAAGAAACACAATATACATTGTATAGATGTATCCACGTCATAGGTGGCAGTAGTAGCCCCTAACATTTACTGACAATTAAGTCACGTGATCAGAATGTCTACTTAATGCAATACAACGCCCCCCCCTTTTTTTTCTCATATACACACATACATTTTAACGTATTAATAAAAGTTAATCTTTTCAGATTTGTATTCGCTTATCACACGTATTCGCTTCATCTGGCCATGAACCGCAAGGTCTGAAAGGGAAGCTTTAAATGAGAATTCCTGCTCAAAAGTATGCCCCCCCCCCCATACGTGCTCAATTCGTCATCACCTTGTTCCACCTATTTATTTACCGGTACTGCATATTATGGTCATGTCAATGGCATAACATGGTTCTGAAAAGGAAATATGTGTAATTCTATTTTAATATGCACATTTTCCTTACCAAAATGTGCGTGCTCTACAAAAACTTAAAATTGTACATCGACGAACTCTTCAAGATATAAGCATACTCGTGTAACTTTCAGAGCTAGTAGCACTGGATGAGCTAGACTTACTACCATGCCATCGTTCAGCTAAGGCCCAAAACGTTTTCTTTACTAATAGAAACTACAACGTGCCTAAAGAAACTGTTGAAAATGAAAGGTTTCTTCAAAGAGTTGACACAATTACGGACATGACTGATGACTTAATTATCTGAAAATTAATGCGTCAGCCAATCACCGAGCTTGTCTTCTATCACAATTTAAATTCACCCCCCCCCCCCCCTCCGTTCTGCCGCCCTCGTTTGCAGAAAACGCGAAACCCCCGTACCATCGGTCAAAGAAGGGGGGAAATGGTCCAAGCACCCCCCCCCCCCCCCACATCAGGAATGGTTTAATGCCAAACTTTTCTGCTCGTGACATCCGGGCTTCAAGAGACAATGTCGGCACGTCAAGGACACCGGTTGGGGCCAGAGCCTCGTGTTGAATTAATCGTGTGGCCCTTGAGTTCTACACGGGGGGATTTGATACAGTTTGAAATGGGGGGGGGGGGGTTGAGAGATGCCGGAAGTAGTTAGGTTTGATTATGTAATAAAATAGGCGGGAGTGAGAATTACAGAGAACCCACAATTCTTCTTTTAGCAGACGCCAGCAATTATTTACGAATGATTAATTAGCTCCACTAATGGGAGCTTTATTTTTTTTTACTTTCATTTCTTTGTTTCTTCTGATAGTAGAATGCTAAACGTCCAAGTTCTCCATGCTACTGCCATAGCACTGGTCACTTAGGAACATTACAGCGTTCTTCCCAAGCCAGAGCTTTGCCATACAAGCGTTAGTCCAAGACATGCTTGACACCTACTATCTAGAAATATATGGAATGACAAGTCACGTAACAATCTCATTGAGAGCTTTCAAGAAAAAAACGACGAGACATAGGCATGGTTTTCATAAATGGAATCTCCCGGTGTATTCGGTGTACTGAGCAAGGACGTCGTGCTAAGCTATGTAGTTTAAAGAATGGATTTCGATAATTCTTGAATTTGTTGTTTTTTTGTTTTGCATTTTTGAGCGCTTTAAAATTACATTTCTAAGCTTTTCGTTTGTAGCACAATGTAATCTTATTCACTTAGTTTTCCACGGTGATCAACTATTTGGCGTTGGCGCACGGGAGATAATCCCAGGTATAGTACAGCTTTCTGTTCAAATACAGGCTAACAACGTCGTTCTAGTTTTTTTTTTGGACACTTAATCTACCTGAGTTATGACGGTAAGTGTCACTGCCATCCGTCACGGGCCACGCGCCATCGCTAATGAAGTGGATTAACTCCTGAAGTCAACGTTTCATTTAGCGCCGGCGACCTGGACATTTGTGTCCATTGGAGAGGTTGATCCCTAGTTCAGGCAGGCGATCCCACACTCCGACACGAAACGTGTAATTGTTTTCTTTCTTTCGAGCCTAGCCCTAGACCAGAGGTCGGCAACTTTTGGAGTCGGAAGAGCCAACAATTACAATTTACAAAATTTCAAAAAAGTCTCTTGCGTTTCCTGTCAGGGGCTCGTCACTTGTAACGTCTGTTTAAAGTTACTTGCGATGGCACCGAATTTGACATCCTGGGCATGCAGGATAACAGAAACTGTACAAAAAAAAAAATCAAAACAAAAACCCAGCGAGAAAGGACACACTACTGACTTAAAGATCTATATTAATTTTGATTTAGTTTAACAGTTAAGCCAGAGACCAGGATTGGGTGGGTGTGACCTCAATACGTTTAGACCTGATAAACTCCGAGGCGGAATGTGGACGGGCGGAGAATATTAATGATGGGAGGTGAGGGTTTCTTCATTTAAAAAAAACTCCGTTTCTAATTAGTAGTTCGACCGTTATCGCTCTCCCAACATCCGCCATAGTTCGCAGCAAGCCCCCCCCCTTTCCTAAGAGGCACCTTCCTCCATGCGCCTTTCGCAGCAAACACTTTATACAGACGCTCACACATGAGTTCAGCATTAATCATCATGTTAAGTACTTCAAAATAAAAAATAAAATAAAATAAAAAAAAAAAACACGTATTCTCAAACACTCATTTTAACCCGTCCTTTTTAAGATTACCCAAAGCCTCCCATTTACTTCCTCTCCTCCTCCCTCAGTTAGCATCGCTGTTCCTCCCACTTGAAAAAAAAAAACACTCACCTCCCGGCTCCCTATTCTTTCGAATGCCCCCGTGGTTGATTATGATCGATGATATAGTTTAGAATGTGATTGATCACGTCGTTGCTTTGAATATGGACCAATCTGGAGTGGAGGACAGTTGATCCACTATTTTTTTTTTGTTAAGGGGGGGGGGGGGCTTTTTTTAAATTTTATAAACTGTTGTTTTTTTGTGTATTATTGTTGTTGTTTTTTATACACGCGTTTTATCATATTTCATAATACCACAAAATGGCTGAATAGAAAAAAATGATGGCATGAAAGATGTCAGGGGTTGACCAGAAGAGGGTTGAGTCTAATGTCACAGTAGGAGAACAGGAAAACGGATTAATAGTGGCAACGAGGCAGAGGTAGACTGGCTATATGGGCATTCAGGCAAATGTCCGGTGGGCCGGTACCCGATTTGGCCGGCAGGGCCACCGAAAAAGTTGCAAGCATGCCAGTGATTTATTTTAAGATTTATAATATTCTCTTTAAAAAAAAAGCAACACTTTGAGCATCGTGATTTTAAAAAAAAAGATCTTTTAGTTTACAATTTAAAGTCTAATAGTAATCAAAAGCAATCGTATGGCAAACAATTTGTGGGCCGGATTGTATAGAAATGCCCGGTCAGATTTTGGGACCCAGTCCGCCCCTGCAATGAGGCAATGACGACTGACCCCGCGACGTCGCAAACAGCTATTGGTGTAAACCTCTCACATGTTGTGACGCTGCAGGCCAGTGTTCAGGCCTTCTGTAACGAATGGTCTCGCCCTATCACACTACGACACATAATCACACCACCACATCACACAATCACATACATTGACACAGAGTATCACACAGTATCACACACACGTACTCACACCAGTACACGCTATCATACAATATCACAATGTACCACAACATGGGGCGATATGTCTCTACAAGAAATGTTTCCATCGCGTCTTTGGCAATACTGAAGGCACTAATGTACCACGTTAGCTGGACCGCGTGAACATGCTTAAATAACTATATACATTAAAGTTATACATAAAAATGTATTTGTAAGGCCAATTTAACCTGAGTTAGCTAAACAGAGGTCAAGGAGACATTAACTGCGTCAACTGTATCCACTAAATACATGTGTGGAGCACTGAGCGTTTGAAAAAAAAAATTTAGTGATTCACATTTTAATTTCATTCATCATTTTCTCTTTCTCGTCTCTTTATAACTTTACTAATCTCACTCACCCTCCATGTACCATAGATAACAAAAAAAATGTCAAGGAATATCTTTGGCCATTCCTCTCCCTGTTTCGACCTCTCCCAATCTCTCCTCCCTGTATTGTCTCTGCGTTAATTACTGAGAGCGGCCCCCTTTGTCTCAACCAATTTATGAGCATTCTGCAGTGAGGGAGTGGAGACTTTATCGGCGCCCTTCTCCCAGCATCCACCCCCTCCCCGCCTTTTTTTTCAGCCCATCATCTCGCATTTCTGTGATCTCTGACATATGTTGATACTTGATTCTAAAACCTTATCGCTGACACTGTGTGCCTCCTATTGTTCGGCCAGGTCGCCGGCAGATGAAACAGGTTGAAACAAACACTCCAACAGGCAGGCAGAGTCACAGTCTGCGATAGTGCACACGATGAGGAAAAAAGAAAAGCACCCTGGCAATGTATTCGATTCTGGAGATTAGGACGAAAGCAGTATTTCACGTGACTACGCAGACCCAGTTACGACATATATATTTTCCCCATACATACTGCAGACCAAGCCGTTGTCCAACGATGACCTATTTTGAATGGGCCTCATTCACCAATCATAAATAAACACGTTTAGCCACGTCAAAATATTGATAAAACAATGAAAAATACGTATCACGTGACAACCACGATGGATGAAATACTTTGTATAGAAGATATAGAGAATCGCGTGGCTAAATGTTGTTTGCTTTACGATTGGTGAATAACGTCCATTCTTTTTTTTTTTCATCGTCTGCACCCGTCTTCGGCAAGAGCATCCATACAATGTCCACACCAGTGTTCGGCACAAAAATGGTAAGGCAGACTTTCTAGCGTATGCCTTTTTCGGAGCCCATTCACCTTTGATGGAAGCGTTCGAGAAGCCCTGGACAGACAAGGGAGATGAAAAGTTGAAACAGAGGCGTCGCAATGGAAGAAAACAGAAGAGAAAGCATGAACAGACACGGACATACACAAGGAGATGGACAGTCACGTGGACTGATGGGGTAAGATGGAAGGCAGATGGCGGATTAGAGAAACAAGCAGAGGATAATTTAATTAATGAGTTTAAAAGTTTAAGTCAATTTTTTGTTTCAAAACACGATGAATTGATAACATTTTTAGAGTCTATTTAGCTTTTTGAGGATTTTCAAACTAGAAGTGAACAGTAATCTTTTTTTTTTTTTTTTACATTTTTCATTTTTTAAGACCACGCTTACGTAATTTATGCAATAACATTCAGAAAAATGGAAAAAGAAGAGAAAGCCAAATGATTAAATGTGGTAGCGATAAAGTAGAAATAATGCCAAGGACGCCATATTGAAAGTAGGCTGTAGCCAACCTGATAATAAAAGTGTCGTTGTTCTACAAGCGAAAACGCTTAGAGCATTGACTCAGCATTATTTATCTATTTAGGTGATAGATAGATAGAGAGAGAGAGAGAGAGAGAGAGAGAGAGAGAGAGAGAGAGA
>JADKLZ010034176.1:0-12316 GCA_021533235.1 Biomphalaria straminea
TGCTGCCAGTCTTCTATCTCCAGCTGTCTCAGTAACCACCTGCTGCCAGTCTTCTATCTCCAGCTGTCTCAGTAACCACCTGCTACCAGTGCTGTCTTCTAATGTCAGTGAAAGGCTGCTGGTGTATATTTCATAGTCTATGAGTATAAAATCTAAGTGCACAAAATACCCAAATAAATATTTATTTTTTTACAGAATAAACTAAATCATTTCATGTAAAAAATTGTGCTAATATTTCTGCTATAGTCACTGCCAACTCCCTACAAAGTAAAAAATTTCTTAGTTTGGTTGTCTTAAATGTACTGGTTTCAAAAAATTCATTGTTTCTTTTCTTAGCGCCACCAAGATTTGACAAGGACCTCAAAGACCAGAAGGTCACTGCTGGGGAGCAATTTAAGGTCAAACTTCCCTTCAGTGGCACTGGACCATTTGATGTTAAAGTTAAAAGAGATGGCAGAGAATTGCAAGAAAGTGACAGAATCAAGATTTCTCCATTTGATGATTTCTTAACTTTCCTTATCAAAGGTATTAATTAATTAAAAATAATAGTGATAATCTAATAATAATGTAAGAGGTCTAGCATTTATATAACATTGTTGATTTTTTTGTTTCCAAACTTTTTTGAAAATACTATGGCACGACCTAACGTATGTTTCATCAACGTAACACTCTGTCTAAAATGTCTTATATTGTTCTTACTTTTGTCCTCAGACTGTGAAAGAGATGATTCTGGTCGCTACAGTATTGAGATCAGTAATGACAGTGGTACAGCCTCAGTGCCTTTCAATCTCAAAGTTGTCAGTAAGTAAATGTCTTGTTAGTCACCATCCAAGTGCTGTTGTACCATTACCAAGTAGATCTAAGTGTCCTATGTATTTGTTGGTCTACCTTAAGTTCCTTATTGAAGACTATATAAGGTGACATAAGATTGTAAATCTAAAGCATACATTTTAATGTTAGGTCAGCCAAATTCATTTCTAGCAAATAAGCAGACAAATCTTTATAAAAGTGTCTGCATATTTATTTTTAGTTCTTCAATTGTTTTAGATTTTAAATGGCTTAATTTTGTTTCAATAAAAAGATTGGCCAGAGATTTATTTTTCTTGCAGCTATTTTTTTTTATAGAAACCAAACCAGGTTGAATTTCAAACTTAACAAGTTTTTTACAATGAAATGGCCTAAACAAAATGTTGTAATTGGCATAGACTCTAGCCTTTTAGGATGAAAATTATAAATTATAAGTATAGTTATTAATTACAGCTGATTGATATGGTATCAGTAATACACCCATTGTTATTCAAGAAACAGTATCCTTCAGTCCTACCTATGACCATATAAAGACTAGATCAAAGACCCTAGTTTAAACTTTTTCAACCAATGGAATGATTTGTGATGTTTGTATTACAGGTCCACCTGGAGCCCCCAGTGGTCCACTAGCTGTTTCTGACATCACCAAGTCTACTTGTAGACTGGCTTGGAAGCCTCCTAAAGATGATGGTGGTGGCAAGATTAACAGCTATTTGGTAGAGCGACAAGAAGTAGGCAAACCTTATTGGGTCACTGTCTCTTCTCATTGCAAGGTAATGGATCACTTTAGCTCAAGGGAATACACACAACACCTACTGCAATCTGTTCGGCTACAAAGATCCATTGGTACATTATCCAATCATGAAATCCTAAAGGCTGTACAATCAGTTAGTTTATCTTTAGGCACCAAGTTTAGACTGTTATTCATTGCAATCCATCCTGCAGGAAATTTGTTGAAAAATGTATAAAAACTTCATTTAAGAAAAAATCAAAAACCTACAAAACAAATTTCTAAATAGTTGTATGTTTAATCTAAGAATATTCATAAGATCCTACACCTGATCTCATTAGTGTGCTCCAGCTTTATTTGGTGGACACATTGCAACATTGTTTTCTCCGTTTCAATTGTATTTTCTTATTACTAAATCATTTGTCCCCCAGGATGTCTGCCTGGTCATGTAGTATTTGCTCTGGACTGTCAATAGATGGTCCAGGACTTGAATTCTGCCTTCTGCCATCCCTGACCCTCCACTGTGACATTAGAATTAGGATGCAATAATCTTCAGGTCTGAAGGACCATCCAAAGCATGTACAACAAAACCAGTATTGATGTTCACTCTAATTGTATGTTTCACCTCTGCTTAATCTCTCCTTCAGGACACCAGTATTGATGTGCAAGGTCTGTATGAAAACAGCCAGTACTTGTTTAGAGTGGCTGCTGTCACAGAGAATGGTCCTGGAGAATTCCTGCAAGCTGAGTCTCCCATCATTGCCAAGATGCCATTTGGTATGTTGTACTATTACTAGATTTATAGCATTGATAAACATTTGCATTAATTATTCTCTGCTTCCTATAAGGTTAAAGGGCCTACATTGACCCTACATTTTGTTTGTAAACAGTGCTCTATACATTATAATTTATTAATGAAAACCTAATTATATTCTCAAATATGTATTGTTCCACTATTGTTCTATTCATCATCACCATCCTTCCTTTGTGTTCCTTGTGGAACATAGGGCCTCAACAAAAACACGCCACTCTCCACGGTCTCTTGCTAGTTTTTTGATGGCCTCCCAGCTCTTTGCGATCCTCTCGGCTTCCTCCAGTATGCTGCATCGCCATGTTCGTTTTGGTCTTCCTCTACGTCTTGTTCCCTGGGGATTCCACTCTAAGGCCTGCCTATATCTGTTGCCGGTATCTTTTCTAAGGGTTTGACCAATCCATCTCCACTTCCTCTCCAAGATCTGCATCTCTATATTTTTCTGCCCACTCATCTCCCACAGTTTGGTATTGTTCTATTACTTAGATGTTGTTTCTTTTATTCTTTAGATGCTCCTGAGACACCTGGAGTTCCAAATGTGACAGAAGTTGGTGGAGACTTTGTCAGCTTGACATGGGACAAACCCAAATCTGATGGCGGTGGTAAAATCCAGGGCTACTGGGTGGAGAAAAGAGAAAAAGGCACAGAGAACTGGACACGGGTCAACAACAACCTGTGTATCACCAATATGATCAATATTCCCAACTTGATAGAAGATCGGCAATATGAGTTCCGTGTGTTTGCTCAGAATGAAGCTGGTCTGAGTAAACCTTCAACAGCGTCAAACAGTGTCAAGATCAAGGACCCACATGGTAAGTAACTTTCATTAGTACCTGCTGGTAGGAAGCAATTATCCAAAAACCTCTGAACAACTTGAATGTGTGTAACTTGAATTCACCAGGCACTTGTAGAACTGGCCTTCTTTCCTAACCCTGGTCAGGCTTCATAGTGGTCCATATACAGTGTCCCAGCCACATATTTTGAACCAGATATTTCTAAATGTCTATTCAATCAACTGATGGATGTAGCATCAGAAAATGTTATTTGTATTTGGAAAATATTAAGACATTTAACGATGCTCTCAAATTTATATTGATAGTTAGCCAATTATTGTGAGTAACTATGTACATTTGTTTTTGTTGTTGTTGAAAATAATTATGGATTTGATTTGTTTAATTTGATTTAAAAAATCTTCATATAAAATTAAATTTAATGACATATGAATGCACTTTTTTTTTATCCTTTCTCAATGGGGGTAGTTGGCTGTCTTTTGCCTTTGTAGGTCTTAAGAAGCATACAATCATCTTGTAATAGTTAACTCTTTTTCTTGGTCTTATTCTCTGTACCCTGAATATATAGTGGGAAGCATGGTCGAGAGGCCAAGTGCGGCTTGATCTTGGCTTGCTTGGCTACCTAGAAGGGGGCCCGAGGTTTGACACCCGACTCGGGCAGAGTTGTGTTTACTGAGCGCCCAAAGGCAGCACGGGAAACCAACTCCTAGATACCCCCTCCCCCCCCCCCACTGGTCCACAAATGAGATAGGACCAAAGCGCTCTGAGCATGCTATAAGCATGAAAGTAGCGCTATATAAAAGCTATAATAATAATAATTTAGTGATTAAATTGATTGTTTTGCTGGTATACTAAGGGGCTAAACACATTTTTTAATGTATATATTTGTATAATTTCAACTACACTGCCAGTTGATGTGTTGGACACATTTTGTTGTTACTGTATCTTATTTTCGGTTCTACTTTGTATCTCTCCAGCTGCTGAAGTTCCTGAGTTTACTAGTGGACTTAGAAAGATTCAAGCTGTTGAAGGCAGAACTGCCAGGTTTGAATGTGAAGTCTCTGGCAACCCCAAACCTGACATCCAATGGTAAATAAACTTTGTTAGCTTTTTCATTTTTACAAGAACTTTCAATGATTATGACATAATATACAATATAGTAGCTGGTAACGTGTTGTCACAGAACTTGCTTCCTTCAAGTCTGACCAGATTCACATTAAGTTGACTACCAGCAGTCTTTTAGACTTTGTGGCACTGTTCAATATAAATGCCATTACTTTGTTTGTAACATTAGTGAATTATAATAAAAGACAGTACTTTATATTGACTAAATAGGGGAGCTTTTAGATGAATATTATGTATTTATGAATATTTTTATTAATAATTAATATATTTATGCCAGAATCAGAATAAATATATTCCACCTTTAAAGATAATAATTCCATCTATGGATATATCAACCTAGAATTGTATGCATATAATGAGTGTATTGAATAATGAAGGCGTTGCACATGACAGGTTCAAGGGAGTTCGTGAAATCTACGACAGTGACAAATTTGAAATAGTTACTGAAGGCAACAAACAAATTTTGATTGTGAAAAATATCTACGGTGAGGATGCTGATGAATACAGTGTCCGTGCCACAAACAGAGGAGGAAGTCGAGTCTCCAGAGCAGAACTAGAGATTAGATGTAAGCAATTTAATAATAAAAAATCATTTTTAATGTTATACATAAAATATTGGCGCTGTCAGGAACCTGCATCTAATGAGAGCTTGAGAAGAGAACTGTGCATGAGGGATCCATGAAAGACAAATGTTTCCACATTGAGCACAGTTGTTCATATTTAATTCATACACAGTGGTTCATATTTAATTCATACACAGTTGTTCATATTTAATTCACACACAGTTGTTCATATTTAATTCATATTTAATCCATTTTAATTTCAAAATCAGATTGATGGGCTTTGATTTACTGTGATGGGGTAGTTTCTTGGATGACATTAACTTTGTGCAAGACTGTTTTTCTTGTAATGATATTGGTGTATTAAATTATTGCTTATTTAAATTATTGTATTGTCCCTCAACATATTTTAAAAACTGACAGAGAGATAGAGGCTAAAGGGAAATGATGTGAAATATTGCCACATTTCTTTAACATTACTTTTATCTCCGATCACAAATGTCTTGTATTAATTGTTGTGTTAACTATTGTATTTCTATTTCCACAGCTCCTCCAAAGATCAATGTTCCTCCCAGGTTCCGTGAAGTCTGTACCTTTGAGAAAGGAGAAAATGTTGTCCTTAAAATTCCATTCACTGGCAATCCAAAGCCTACAATCAAATGGATCAGAGATAACGAGGAATTAAGAGGCTCTAGGTAAGTAAGAAACTCTCCTGCATTTTAGTTACCAGTAGTGTGACTAACAGAATATAGTGTGTTCAGTTTATTGTGGTCGAGAGGCTAAGTGGGGCTTGAGCTTGGCTTGGCTTGGCTACCTAGAAGGGAGCTTGAGGTTCGACACCCAACTCGGGCAGAGTTGTGTTTACTGAGCGCCAAAAGGCAGCACGGGAAACCAACTCCTAGATACCCCCTCCCCATCCCCACTGGTCCACCAATGAGATTGGACCAAAGCGCTCTGAGCATGCTATAAGCATGAAAGTAGCGCTATATAAAAGCTATAATAATAATAATAATCATGATGTTCAAGTGTATGTTCTTTAATAAATAG
The DNA here is from genome assembly GCA_021533235.1 of Biomphalaria straminea. Lineage (NCBI taxonomy): Eukaryota > Metazoa > Mollusca > Gastropoda > Planorbidae > Biomphalaria > Biomphalaria straminea. The sequence goes on from JADKLZ010034176.1 coordinate 5,872, forward strand.
TTTCTATAACATTGTCTTCTTTGTTTAGATTCCATCAAGAAGTGACAGAACGCCACGCTATCTTGACCATTAAAGATGCCAGTAAACTAGATGATGGACCTTACAGACTTCAGTTGGAAAATGAATTGGGCTCAGACTCAGTTGTACTGAAAGTACAAGTCAATGGTAGGTCTAATACTTTTTACTTTTCCCTAGAGCTATCGCTTTTGACAGTATACTTAGTACTTTATGGGTCTATGTATATTCCAGATCGTCCTGATCCACCAAGATTCCCTGTTGTAGAGAACATCAGAGATGACTCTGTGGTGTTGTCATGGAAACCACCACTCAATGATGGTGGTAGTTTCATCACTGAGTATATAATTGAAAGAAATGAGCCTCCTAGTGACAAGTGGCTCAGAGTGGCTTCTACTAGGTTAGTACTTTTGTTAGGTTAGTACTTCTACTAGGTTAGTACTTGTATTAGGTTAGTACTTCTACTTGCTTAGTACTTCTATTAGGGTAGTACTACTACAAGTTTAGTACTTTTATTAGCTTAGTTCTTCTACTAGGTTAATATGTCTATTTGGTTGGTACTAATGGATACATGTTTATGTATCACTATTGACAGTTGAGATTTGTTGGATTACTAATAGCTAGAAAATAGAAATAGAAAAATTTAAAAAAGCATTCATAATTTCATCACAGTCAAAAATTATTTTGAATTGATGCATAAATTTATTTTCTTATTTTTTTGTTAAAATTTATCTAAATCTGTTTAAAGAGCTGTGTTAATCATAAAGCTCATAATCCAATGTGCTGCTACTAATTGGTTCAATAATTTCTATCTGCTTAGGTTTAACTTCCACAATGTGACAGGTCTGTCACCCAATAAAGAATATCGTTTCCGTGTGTTTGCTGATAACTTCTATGGCCGCAGTGAGGCTTGCGAACCAACGGCTCCAGTCAAAACAGAAGAACCAGAAGCCATTAGGAAGAAGAAACAGCTGGAAGGTCAGTTTAGGAAAACACTTTTTTGATGATTATGGCAAATAAAGATGAATCTTTGGTATAGAGTACAGGACTGTAGCCTACACTTTTGGAAGGTTTGATTATTGGAGCCTCATGAGCTCCCAAATAGTATACTTGACAAAAAGCACAAAACTCAAACTATTCAAATCTTTTATTAGTAGACAATAACTTGAATTGGTCATCTTTATTGTTATGTGCAAGTACTTTTAATATATTCTTAGAGATTAAAATCTTAAAACTATTCAAAATCCTTTTTCAAATGTATACAAAGATTTGATTCTTAGAATTAAACTATCATGAACTGATATTCTCTCAATGTATTTATTATCTTTAATAATACTATTTGAACCAATATCTTTGTTTTCCAGATGAATTTGGTCGAAGAGTTAGAGGAAAATATGATGGACCAAAGATCAATGATTATGATAAGTTTTGTAAGTACTTATATATTCCATATGATTTTTTTTTCTTGTAATTTTTCTTGTAATTTTAGATTTTTAGCAACACTATGTCTATTCTACCATTGACATATAGATCTAATATCTAGCATATACGAGTTATTTTGCTCTTGAGTCAAAACATTTGGATGTTTAATTGGTTTGCCTTGTTTGTTTAGATGAAGACATCTGGAAGAAGTATGTCCCCCAGCCAGTAGAAATCAAACAAGGCAGTGTCTATGACTACTATGATATATTGGAGGAATTGGGAAGGTCAGTCAGTTCTTTCTGCTGTTCAACGTTATGACATAACGAAACACTTAATTCTTCTATCAATATTCTAATCCAGGAATAGCTTCTTTGCAAATCATTTATATGTAATTATGGAAAAGCAACAGTTAAATGATGATAAAGATAAGATAATTTTTATTGATCCAATCAAATGGAAATTCAGTTTGATTACAATTGAAAACCTCAGCGTAACTACTGTATACTACTTTATATTAACTAATTGTTTCCTATTTATGAAGGGTAATAGGACAGTCTTATTTTATTATGCTAGAACAAAACATATAAGGTATAGTTTATTTAATCACTTCATTACAAATATGTTATAGAAATCGACTTTCCATATTCCCAATTAATGTATGAACTGTGCTGTTCAGGCTGCATAGGCTTTAACTATCTTCTTTGAAGAAATGTCTGTAATTTATAAGATAAGCTGTTGACAAATTATACTTATCAAATAAACATTTAAATACCTGACATTTCCTTTGCTTACAGTGGAGCTTTTGGTGTTGTCCACCGCTGTATTGAGAAAGCCACTGGCCGTGTATTTGTAGCCAAGTTTATCAACACTCCATACCCCCTGGACAAATACACTGTCAAGAATGAAATCTCCATAATGAATCAGCTGCATCATCCTAAACTCATCAACCTTCATGATGCTTTTGAGGACAAATACGAGATGGTCCTTATCCTAGAGTTGTAAGTCCAAATCTATTCCATGTTTTAATGTGACTTTTAATGCATCCGATATCCAGCTGAAGTCTATATTCTCAGTGTCTAACTTATGTATATTCTTGTGTCCACAGTTTGTCTGGTGGTGAGCTATTTGATCGTATTGCAGCTGAAGATTATAAAATGTCCGAAGCTGAAGTTATTAATTACATGCGCCAGGCTTGTGAAGGTCTCAAACATATGCATGAACACAGCATTGTACATTTGGACATTAAGGTACCAGACTCTTCTTGTTCAACTTAACTAAATCTACTTCCTAAAGATGTGCTAACTGTAAAACTACCATCTATCAGTCTACTTCCTAAAGCTGTGTGTAAATGTATAGTTTGTCCACTGTTGTTTGATGATGACCACTTTGTCATCCAGGGGCTGAGGGCTTTCCACTGGGGTTTTGTGCATTTTCATGTGGCTGGTGAGACCTATGTGAGCCTGGAATGTTTGGCTGCACTCTGGGCAGGTTATTCCAGCTGGAGCAAGTGTTGTTGACCTTGCTTTTTTCTCTGGTGCTTTTCTTCTGCCAGTGCTGTTTTATTTTTTGTTTCCTCAGCAATCTGTGTGTAAATGTTTGCTAATTGTAAGACTAACATCTATCAATCTACATCTTAAAGATGTGTGTAAATGTATGCTAATTGTAAGACTACCATCTATCAATTTACTACCTAAAGCTATGTGTAAATGTATGCTAATTGTAAGACTACCATCTTTCAATTTACTTCCTAAAGATGTGTGAAAATGTATGCTAATTGTAAGACTACCATCTTTCCATCTACCTTCCATCTACTATGAATCAATCTATCCATCAATCAATCTACCATCCTAATGCTGTGTGTAAATGTATGCTAACTGTAAGGCAACTATCTATCCATCTGTCACCAGCCTGAGAACATTATGTGTGAGACAAAGAAAGCAAACAGTGTGAAGATTATTGACTTTGGCCTGGCCACAAAACTGAATCCTGATGAGATTGTCAAGGTCACCACAGCTACAGCAGAATTTGCCTCCCCCGAAATAGTGGACAGAGAGCCAGTGGGATTTTACACAGACATGTGGGCCATCGGAGTCTTGGCCTACGTACTGTGAGTTTGTTGTTAGCTAACATAGCTTAATTTCAAAGTTTGAAGATATTTTTGTCTTTGTAAGTCAACCTATAGTTAATCATCATAAGATTATTTAATCAGCCTTAACAAATAAAAATTCAGTTTGACTGCGTCATTTACATATTGCATTACAATCAACATTTTGTTTCTTATTAACCTATCTTGATAAACGTTAGGCCTATATATATATATATATATATATATATATATAGTGGGAAGCGTGGTCGAGAGGCCAAGTGCGCCTTGAGCTTGGCTTGCTTGGCCACCTAGAAGGGGGGCTCGAGGTTCGACACCCGACTCAGGCAGAGTTGTGTTTACTGAGCGCACAAAGGCAGCACAGGAAACCAACTCCTAGATACCCCCTCCCCCCACTGGTCCACAAATGAGATCGGACCAAAGCGCTCTGAGCATGCTATAAGCATGAAAGTAGCGCTATATAAAAGCTATAATAGTAATAATATATATATATATATATACACAAAAGATCCTTTTACAGAGAATGTGCTCATTTTAATATTATATAAAATGGAATCATTAGTCAAAATTTGCATTTAGCTGCATGAATATTTTCATTTTTTTTTTGTATGACCAAGAATTGAATCTGACTTTCTTGTTGTTCTAGATTAAGTGGTTTGTCTCCCTTTGCTGGAGAAGATGACCTAGAGACCCTGCAGAATGTGAAGAGATGTGACTGGGAGTTTGACGAAGAAGCCTTTAGTTCTGTATCTCCTGAAGCTAAAGATTTCATCAGAAGTCTGCTCCAGAAAGATACAAAGTAAAAGAATGGTTTCTAAACATTTAGTATTTAACTGAGCCGTAAATGTAGTTATAAAAAAAAATTAAGATAATGTATCCTCTCTATGTATTGATCTAATATAAATGACTATTTCTCTTGTTTTGTTCCTGTTGATTGGAAATTTTAACTCTTAATGTAAGTTAGGCTGATTCAGGCAACTTTTTTTTTTTAAATGGTGCACGAAGAAAAAAGTTCTTACGAGTTGATGCTAGTATCATCTCCACCTCTATTTTTTTTGTGTGTGCATTTAGGTGCTCAGTAATTCTGCTCATTTTGGGGATTGAACTTGAGCCCCCTTGTTAAGTGGCCAAGCAATTAATTTCCCTCAGCCACTATTCATAGATAACTTGTCATTTTGATTTAATTTCAATTTGATTTTTTTTTTTACATTTTCTTTTGCAAGTAGCTGTCTGGTGAAATCATATTTAAGCAGAAGTCTTGGTATGAAGGTTGAGAGGCTAAGTGCACTTGATCTTGGCTTGGCTATCTATGAAAGGGGCTCAAGGTTTGACACCTGACTTGAGCAGAGTTGTGTTTACTGAGCGCCTGAATGCGGCACGGAAAAACCTTATCCCAGATACCCCCTTCCCCCCACTGGTCCACAAATCGATTGGACCATAGCACTCTGAACATGCTATAAGCATGAAAATAGCACTGTAAAAGGCTATAATTTATTTAATTTAGTTAATTTAATTTGATTGATTTATTAGAGATTTGGTGTTGTCTATAATTAAGGTGTATCTAATTCTTGATGTCTTTCTCCAACAGGAAAAGAATGACTGTCCATGAAGCTTTGGACCATGCTTGGTTGCAGGTAAAGTGTAGCTAGGGTTAAATACCTAAAAGTGCTTGATATTACATGAAAACTATTTCACATAATGAAACATTAATTTTATATCCAGTTTAAACTTGTCTGAATGTCTCATGGATTTAAGTTTTTTTAGTCTCTTTGAACTCTCAATAATAATGGTTTCAATCATGAATTTAGAAGCTCTTATGTATGACATAACATTGTGACTGTAAACATTTTCTGTTTCAATCAGGGTGATCACAGCAATCTGACTAACAGGATACCTTCCAGTCGCTATAACAGAATCAGACAAAAGATTAAGGAGAAATATGTAAGTACATTTCATGCCTATTTTTTATTAGAGACTTTATTTTGGCTCATTCTACTATTACAGTATATGTTTTTGTAATATTAACATTTTATCTAGGCTGATTGGCCAGCCCCACAACCAGCTATTGGCCGTATTGCCAACTTTAGCTCACTGCGTAAACATAGACCTCAGGAATACCAAATCTATGACACATTCTTTGGTAAGATATCTTGATCTGATTCTTTTTTTTTTTATAATTTTTTTTTCACATTATCCTGCTTACATCACAGTCATTTTTTACTTGACTGTTGAAACAGAATTACCTTACACATAATTCTTTTTTTGGTTGGGCTTATAATTTAAGCAATTTTAAATAATTTGTTAGCTATATATTTAAACACTTATTAAACCTTAACTTCTCTTCTTTAAAGAGATGACTGTCTAGGTCTTTGGTTTTATTATCTTTAAAGTTTCTTTATTTGTTGTCCTTGATCAGACCGTAAGGAAGCTGCACCAAGGTTTGTCCGCAAACCACGCAATCAGTTGACAGCTGAAGGTCAAACTGCCAAGTTTGATTGTAAGATTGTGGCAGCCTCTCCACCCATTGTCACTTGGTGAGTGTACTTGTGATTGTGATTTACCCTAACCTTTTGTTTCTCTGTCAGATATCTTTGCATTTCAACATGACATCATCTTTGCACTGTTGATATGACATTCACTTAAGCCATTTCAGCATGACATTCTCTTCTACTAACATCATCGTTGAAAATTTCTTTAAAGCATGTACTAACCATGTATATCGAATGTTCATGGAACACTAATTCTGTTTGTTCATTTCATGGTACACCATTCCTACATTCTGTTTCTATGTTTGTTCATTTCATGGTACACCATTCCTACAATCTGTTTCTATGTTTGTTCATTTCATGGTACACCATTCCTACATTCTGTTTCCATGTTTGTTCATTTCATGGTACACCTTTC
>JADKLZ010034177.1:0-13403 GCA_021533235.1 Biomphalaria straminea
ACCTGCAGGGCAGCAGGGTTTGAACTCAGAACCATTCTGATGAAAGTCTGAAGCTCACACCACCTGACCACTGAGTGGCATTAACTGTTATAGCTACCAGACTCTATTTAAAATAGAAAGATGACCTTTTTAGCTAGAAGCTGCATTATGCATTCTGAGGCAGCACATAAACCTTTTCCCTGTCCCACATCTTCAGAAGCAAAGAAAAAAAAAATATTCACTGAGACCTTAAAGTATAGCAACTTTATGTATTGTTCTCATTATAATGTAGTTGAGATCTGGAATCTCTTGAATCCAAAAGTTGATGTAAGATGAGCACATTTCTCAATTCCTATGGACTTTAAGATGTCCAATCTTATTTTAAAAAGCCTACATAGTATGGGTGGTTTAGGTCAGTTGCAGTTAGGCCTGCTTCTTCTCTCAGCTTTTTGTTGGTTTTGGTGCTCTTTCAGGCTGTCCACTCTTCTTTCTTTAAATCTTGAGACTCATAGCTTCAAGCTATGAGGAGCAATCAAGAGCTAGTGCTTCCCAGCCGTGAATATCTAAAAACTTGGTGACTCAAAGCACTTTCAGATTACTGTAATATATTTGATAAGATGCTTAATTATAAATTGCACACTATTGTTTCCTGTTTTAGGCCGGGACAGGCAGATGGCAGAAGGTTAGCAGTTTCCTGTCTAAACCAACATGTGAGGTTCGAAACCTTGAACCTGGTACTAAGTATGAGTTTAGAGTTGCTGCTGAGAATCCTCAAGGTGTTAGTGACTTCCTGGAGACTGAGACTCCAATACTGGCCAAACTACCTTATGGTAACTCTTTAGTACTTGCTTGATATTGCATGATAGAGACATATGGCCATAGTAAACAAATTACCTCATTGGTATTGTTAAATAAAATTCTTAGAAATAGATGTAACCAACTAGCAATGTAATTTGAATGGGGACATACCATTTGTGTTTATAGATGCTCCCCAAGCTCCTGGCACACCCAAGAGTGTGGGAACCACTGAAGATTCCATCACCCTGACCTGGTCAGCTCCAAAGAAAGACGGAGGCTCCCCAATCACTGGCTATGTTGTGGAGAAGAGAGAGAAAGGAGAAGAGAAGTGGACCAAGTAAGAGTTTGACATTATTTTTGTACACAACTATAGGAAACTCTTTATCTTTCATTGTCTGGGTTACTTTTGAAAAGACCAGCATTTGAATGATTGAAAGTAGATTGGTCAAATATAGTTTTCATGTCATACAATAAAATTATTGTCAGCTTGAAACCAAACTCAAAATTTAAAAACAGTAACTAAAGACTATTAATTACAAATAAACATGCAAACTAAAGCAACATAGTAAGGCCATGTTTAAAAATTGAAAGAAAAGAGAAGGTACATGAATGATTGAGAAATAATTCTACTAATTGGTTTTGGTGCCTATGGTTTTTAACAATGTGTTTCTGTCAGGCACTCATTGAGAGCTAGGTTAAGATGTATCTGTGGAAAACTTTTTTTTTAGATTAGTTTGTCATTTTAGCTCTTGTGTTTGTTTGTAAGGTTATCACAGCACTTTGAACCCACATTTTGTTTGTTAACAGCGCTCTATAAATTATTATTATTATTAGGTAGATTTAAGTACTCCAAGCTGAAAACCTGCAGTGAATGCTAAACCACTCATCCACTCCTATCATTGTTTTTTTTTTAATAATAACATGTTCTTCATTATTATTTTAACCAGGAAAAAAGTATGTATCTAATTTTGTAGTCTGCTCAGTAAGCTTACATAATGCCTTGTCTTTCAGGGCCAACATTACCGACATCCCAGACACAGAGTTCCAGGTGAAAGGTTTACAAGAAGGAAAGGCTTATGAGTTTAGAGTAGCCGCTGTCAACAATGCTGGCATTGGTGAATTTAGTGATGGAAGCGGCTACATCAAAGCCTTACCTCCTCCAGGTACCTATAGCCATTCTATCTTGAAACATGTTTTTAAAACATGGACGCAAAGTAGAAGCATACATTGAAGCATGCATGTATTTATGTGTATATTATATTAAAACTGAAATGTCTTTATACAAAATGTGTTCAATAATTTGGGTGTGTTGTATTATGTTGTATAGTATATTCTAATTACGTCTCTGTGTTTCAGTTGCTCCTAAAATCAACCGTGACCTGTTGCCAACTTCTAAAGACATTAAAGCTAAAGTTGGTGAAGAGTTTAAAATTGCCATTCCTTACAATGGGAATCCAATACCTACAGTCTCCTGGTCTCAGGTCAGTGCACACAGTTGGAGTTGTACTTAAATCTGTTGTACCTAAATCTGTTGTACCTAAATAGTATAAATAGTCTCACTAATCAAGTGAATTTACTAGGACAAAAATGGTATTTGGTTTATTTATTATATCCTCCAAATGTGCCAAACCACATTTTAAATCTTTCTGTTTGGGTATGGCCCTATTTCCATTTTTTCTGCTATTGCTGTCTTTGAGGAGCATACATCATAATCTGATTTGTCATTCCATCTCAACTTTGCTAAGGTGTGAGTGTCAGTTCAGCAATGGATTTATTTCTTGGTGTCATGATCCCAGCATGTGACTCTTAGATTTGATCTCAGCCAACACTCAACTTTGTTGAGCCACATTTAGCTTCCTTTCAACCTAACACATCCTGCATGCATAAGTTGCAACTCTGACAAAGATGGTAGTGAATCTTTATCTCTAAGTAAATGGGTTGATCTGCCCAAATAGGTGCAGTAGTTGTCAAAAGACAGCCCTTACTTTTTCTGTTAAACATGCCACATTGGGGTAAGCTTCCCCATCACTTGTAATGCCTAGATATCTTCTTCTTCTTCTTCGTTCTCATTGTTATGTTGGAGGGTTCAGATCACTACACCAATATCTGAGATGAACTGCGCAGTGGTTTCCAAGTCAGGGAGCTCTCCATATAGTTTTCTTTCTATTGGGTTGGGGCCAGTGTCTTAGTCGGGCCTCTTGGTATAGAGCGCAGTCTTGGAGGACGTGGTCTGCATTCTCTGATGACACTCCACATGGGCAGATATCACTGGTTCCAATTTTGAGCTTCCGGTACATGTGTTGTCGCATTCTGTTGTGTCCGGTCCTAAGTCGAAAGATTACACGTTGATCTTGTCGAGATAGCTTATAGTAAGCATCATCTTTCTTGTGATTTGGATGTGAGCTTGTCCATTTCTCATTTATTTTATTTATAATTAATTTCTTCATTTCTTCCGGGTAGAGTGCAGAGTTCATTTGTGAGCCACTTCTTCCATCCTTGGCGAGTGAGTCAGCCTTCTCGTTTCCCTCTAGTTGAATATGAGCTGGCACCCACTGAACAACAGTCTTTTTGCTGTTGTTGTTGAGTTTTTTCAGTGCTGCTCTGAGGTTTTCAACACAAGAGAATCCAGAGTTCTGCAAGCCTTGAAGGGTTGTCTTCGCATCGGTCAGCAAGACAATCTGACTGTGTGGGGAACTTGGATGATTAGCTAGCATAGTAGCAGCTAGTGTTAGTGCTTCCCTTTCTGCTCTGTGGCTGTCAGAGAATTCTCCAGTTGCAATGGATTTTTCTAGCATTTTTCCATCTGGCCATTTGATGAGAATTCCAGCTCCTCCATTTGTGGTGGCTTTATGGGATGATCCATCTGTGTAAACTCGGATCCACTGATCGTTAGGGTAATTGGTTTGAAGAAAACAGTTCACTATTTCCTTGAGCTCTGTTGGTCTGTAGTCAGATTTTCTTTTTATGTTTTCAATATGGTCCCTTATAGTAGGAAGAGGGCTTTAGTCCCAGGGTGGAGATTCATTATGTTGTATCGAGGATTTTAGGGTTACTTTTTCGAGTTGGTGTTTCTTTTTTAGGTTAACAGATTCCTGTATGAAATTGGTCCTTTTGAGACGGTTTTTAGTGCCAGTTTTGTTGATTTTGGTTTTGAGTGGGTGCCTTTCTAAGGTTTCCAATTTGGTAAATTGGGAGAGGATTTTTATTTCTCTTCTTTCATCTAGAGAGATCAGGGCAGCAGTTTCCTCCATAGCTCTTATGGGTGTTGTTTTCATTGCTCCTGTCATTATCCTTAGCCCAATATTTTGAACCTTGTCTATTTTTCTTAGGTTGGTTTGAGCTGCTGAGCCCCATATCTAAACTTTCTTTTTTTATCTAAACGTTTTGATCTGTCCAAGATGTGACTCTCAAATAATATTGATTTGTTGACATACATTAGGAGGAGCTGTGCATCCTCTATGTACTGCTGAATGTACACTAAATGTGACTTATTTCTCTTCTCTCAATCCAGGGAGGAAGTCCAGTCTTGGAGAACAACAGAATTAAATTTGATATTAAGCCAGACATGATCACCCTAAGATGCAGCAAAGCTGAACTGAAAGATGCTGGCAAATACACATTGAACTTAACAAATGAAAAAGGATCTGATAGTATCTCTATGAATGTCCTTGTTGTTGGTGAGATCTTTCTTGACAATATAATAGCCTTATACAATATTTGAACACATAGACATTCATTTTCATTACCAAAAAGTTGTACAAAAACATTTAGTTTTTCTAGAAATGTTTCATTTTCTGTACAATGTTGGTATTGTATATAGATTTTTTTTTAAAATACTGTCTAAACAATCACTCGTAGTGTTAGTTAGTTCTGTTTGTATACTAAGGCCATTTTTTTCTCTTTTTAAATAGACCTTACTGATTGGATAGTTTCTTACTTGTTGAAATAAATTATCAACTTGATACGTTTTATTTCTCATTAAGATTTGTTGTGATAACACTATCATCATATTTAATTTAAAAAAAAATACTTCTTAGAAACAAATGTCATTTATTTACAGATGCTCCAGCCAAACCAGAAGGCCCTCTGGAGGTGAAAGATATTACTCCAGAATCTTGTATTTTGACCTGGAATCCTCCCAAGGTAAATGATCAAGTGTTGCATCAGTAGTGGGGCAGGATCTAGTAGTTGTAGGACTAGTCCCAAGCACTATTCATTGCTTCTGATTGAGCTCTAGAAAACTGTGATTGTAGTTTAGTCTAGATAACTGTTTAGATAACTTGAGTTTGCATTATCACTAGTGAACATTTGTTTAGGTCTAAAATGTAACAATAAAATAGATCTTCACACTTAAACTCTACCATTAGATCATGTAACACCACAATTCAGTCATTGGTTCATAGATCTTAAGCTGTAACATTTCATGAGAAGCTGCTGAAGTCATTTTATTTCAAGTTATAAGTTCGTTTCTCACAATCAAAATGTAAAAATCATCAGAGAATGTTTGACCTGGAAACTATTTCCCTGTGTCTACACTTTTCTATTGAGCTGTGTGCTGCAGATCAAAACTGATTAGCTTCCAATGACCATACTGGCAATTTCTGCTTGGCAATATAAACATTCCAAGAGTGAATGATTAACAGTTTTTAGTGAAACACTAAACATCACATTTTGTTTGGCTTCATCACACTCTTAAAGAAAACATTGCCTTGAAAACACTCAAATAAATTCTAAAACATCTTAAAAGTTTACATTTTGATTTTTTTTTGTTAGTTATACGAATAATTTATTTTTCATCTAAACTAATGTTTGTTTAGTTATCTAACTTGACCTAGCCAATAATTATTTAATTTCTTATTAATTGGGACATACACAATAATGAAATAGTTTTCACTTGGTAGTTAGTTTCTGTGCATATTGTAGAAATATTTTGCATCACTAGTTAAGTTTAGAACTCAATGTCTTGTTTACAATTCATTTTTTGTTGATTAGTTTAGACACTAGACCATTACAGATCTAGTTTCCTTTGGTTTTCAGAGCACTTTCTCACCTTATTTGGTAATGGCCTTTGCAACATTTCTTCTTGTAATGAATTGTGTGTAGCCTTTATCCATTGAATGTTGTTTGTATTCACTTTTTACTAACTGAATCACTCACAAAAATAACACAAAATATAAGGCTAAGAAAAGAAGATCATATTTTTTTTCTAATTTAAGTTAATGATTAATTAAAAATATGTAAGAATATCACTTTTCTAATTGTCTAAATATCACTGGAAAAGGTGTTTTATGCTGATAATAAAATACCTTTGTCTAGTTTTGTCTATCTTATTTCACTGACAGCTTTTGGTCCAGGCTAAACTCATCACCACATTTTTTATGTAATTTTTAGACTGTTTTCAACACAAAATTGAAAGTTTTTAAAATAAATGATGAAATTGAATGTCTTATGTATTCAATTTTCATATCATTCAGTGGACTTTGAACTTAAAGACTTAATTAAAATTTAGTCATCAAAGAAACACACCATAAGGATAATAAAATTTTCACATTAGCATTAATAGAGACAAATCAGACTCAAAAAAATCTATCTTCAATAGTGATTTGACTTTCAGAAACTCTTATTTTTTAAGATGACATTTTACACTCCATTATTTCTTATTGTGACTCAAGAATGCAACTTGTTTTGATGCATGTTTGTCAAGCTACCATAACACAAGCTCAACACAGAATAAATCTTATCTTAGAATTTACAGTTATTACTTCAACAGAGAAGATAAATCTATCCATAAAACATAACTTATAATTTGCATAATATGCCATTCATTAAGTTCCCCATGGGTCTCTGCCATACAAATAGTGCAGCCTAATACTGACACCCTCACAATAAAACATTTTTTTTTTACTCAACATCTATAATGTACTTTATATTTCTTAACTCTACTGAAAAGGCTTATCCTATAAGGAAATATATAAAAATGACATAAATTCCAACTCCATAACTCCTAACCCTAACTAAACTATGCAACTGAACTTCCAACCAACTCTAGATCACCTTTGCAAAGTCATGTAACAAATATGACATAGAACATAGAACTATTTACCCTACAAATCTATAGACAGATGGCTACCTGGTTGTGTTACTCTGTCATCTTGATAGTCCTGGGTTCCAATCCTGCCTGCTGCTATCCCTGCTATCAAGCATGCTGTTTGGGCTAGGTTGTAATGATGTTCAAATCTGAAGGAACATCCCAAACATGTCAAACAAAAGTTAGTCACTTTCCAAGAACCAAATTAATTTGTTCTAACTGGAGAGATTCACACAGAACAAAGTTGAGTTCTACTAATGTGTCAAAATTGTTTCAAAATTATAATAATCATTTGTGACATTTAAGTATAGATACTATTGTCATACTATACATTTAACAGATGGAACATTTTGGTGTATTAATGGTAATTCAATTTTAATACTAATGAAAAACTATACATTTACAATTTAACAGTTACTACTTTTGGGTATTAATAATATATGTAACAGTTGTAATATTTGGTTATATGCTGTAACGTAACAGTTGTAATATTTGATTATATGCTATACATGTAACAGTTGTAATATTTGATTACATACTATAGAGCCACTACTTTTGGGTATTAATACTAATGTCAATATTATAAATGTAACAGTTGTAATATTTGGTTATATATTTAATGGTAACAGTTTTATGAACTATGTCAAATAAATTAAATTGCTTGCATGGAAAGTTGATGACTTATTGTTGCATGCAATAAGTGTGGTCCTCATAATGTAATATGAGCTCACTCCTGACAGATTTCAGTTATTACCTTTTGTTGCAATGATCTCATTACATAGTTTAGAAGTAGTTTAACATGTACATCTTTTAGTCAGTAGTAGAACTATCTTTTCAACATTACAATATAGATCTATTAGATTGCTTCTTGTTGTAAGAATGTAAAGTAAAAGGCTGAGTGTTCAACCATACAGGAAGATGGAGGCAGTGCCGTCAGTAACTATGTGGTTGAGAAACAAGACAAGGCAACTGGCAGGTGGGAACCTGTCAGTAAGTTTGTGCGTGGTACCAAGTATGAAGTCTTGGGACTGACAGAAGGTCATGAGTACAATTTCAGGGTCAGTGCTGAAAATGAATATGGAGTGAGTGAACCATTGGAGACAAGCCAGTCAGTTGTAGCTCAACATCCTTACAGTAAGTACACTTTGTTTTATCAATAACATAACTTTACAGTAAGTACACTTTGTTTTATCAATAACATAACTTTATAGTAAGTCTACTTTGTTTTGTCAATAACATAAATTTTCAGTAAGTCTACTTTACGTCATTAAGAACATAAATCTCATAGGTATATAGTGAAAGATGATTCATTGTTCTAGATATTTCCAACCTTTTGTTTTTAGCAATGATTTAAATAAACAAAATAAGTTTTTAAAAAGAATGTCCTCCCTAGGCCTCTAAGTTTACTTCCCGAATTGATCAGGTTTTGATTTTATTTCAATGCATCATCCTATGATGAACCAGCATTTTAAAAAAAATTTCTTTTGTGAGTCCTAGACTGTATCATTTCTGATTCCAAACCCTAATTGATAAACATTATTTCAAAAAGTATATGATCATGTGTTTGTTAGTTTGTTAGAGGTTGAAAATTGTCTAAATACATTTACAATGACTTTCTTGTTTCAATCAGGTAACCTTGAACTTGTAAGTTAGGTCTAAAGTTCTTCTTTATTATTTCTTAGCTCTCAAAATGATGTCATAAGTAGTCTTTCTTTTTATTGAAGATGAAAAGTTAAACTGATAATTGATTTCATTGTACTATGAAACTTTAGCTTAACAAATAGTCAAACAGTAGTTTGTCATGTTAAATTTTAAAATCCTGGCTAAACTATGTTGTCATGATTTAAGTTAAACCTTAATACAGTAATATGAAACATATTTAACAAACAAATTGAATGGCTTTATTGAAGATCCATAAAAGAGAAGTTATTACTTCTAATGACAGTAAGATTATGTCCTACAAACTGCAATCAAGTGTTCTTAACACTGATATCAATGCAGAGTTGTGTAGTTTTCCCGGTTGTGTGGTATGCACACTGAACTGTTGTTCAGACTTGTTGACATCTCCCTGTCCTCCTGCAGGAGGTTTGGACTAGGAAGTAAATTATTTTTAACTCGGGAGGAACAGCCGAAACATGTCAAACATTTTACAGCAAACATTAGTTTACTTGTTGTTTTGTTTTCTCCTGCCCTTTGTGTATAACTTATGTGTGTCCTATGTTCTCTTCCAGCTACTCCTGAGTCTCCAACATCTGTGGCTGTGGATGATGTGGATGAATCCTCTGTGACACTCAAGTGGACTAAACCCAAGACTGATGGAGGCAAGAAACTGGAGGGCTACGTGATTGAGTACAAGGAGCCTAGCTCCAACAGATGGAAGGCTTACAATGATGTACCTATCAAAGAGAACATGGGAACAGGTGAGTCTCAAACTTGTGAAGACTTCAGTAGCAGCACATTTTAATTCAACTGTAACTTGTGTCCTTTTCATTATGGCATGATTTGGTGGCTGAGGAATAAAGCTTAGGCTCCCAAAGTGAGGAGTCTCGGATTTGAATCTTGGTGAAGACATATTTTTGAATTTCTGGATTTGTAGAATGCCTCTGAATCCACCCAACTAATTGTCACATAACATAAGTTGGGAAAAGCAAAAATAGTTGGTCTTTGTGCTGACCACATGATACCCTTGTTAACCATCTGCCATAGAAACAGATGACCTTTACATCACAAGATCTAAAAGTGGTGTTTTTCTTTTTAATGTGACATGTTAATATAATTAATGTATTAACCCTTAAAATGGGTGTAGTAGTTTAAACTGTAAACATCAGAATTGTACTTCTATTTTTTATGCACTCAGCACTTTAAGGGTTAATACAATTGACTTTTAACTGTGTACAACACACATTCTCTAAAAACACATTCTTTAAAG
Organism: Biomphalaria straminea; assembly: GCA_021533235.1. Lineage (NCBI taxonomy): Eukaryota > Metazoa > Mollusca > Gastropoda > Planorbidae > Biomphalaria > Biomphalaria straminea. The sequence continues at coordinate 9,795 of JADKLZ010034177.1, forward strand.
CATGACTATTCTGTGAATGTATATTTCAGTGAAAGGTTTGGACAATGATAAAGAGTATGAGTTCCGAGTCCGAGCCAAGAATGTTGCAGGTCTGGGCAATCCAAGTGACAGCACTGGTCCTGTTCAAGTCAAACCAAAATATGGTAAAAAAAATATATATATAATTGATAGTACCATTCACATGTATTAGATACTTTTGTAATTCTTCCTTATTTTAAAACATTCATTGCTGCATTTCAACATTTTTAAATTATTTAAATTATAGATATGCAATATGTATGTATTTCTAGTTTGCAACCTAAGTTGTCAATGTAGGTTTGAACATTCTTAATGTTAACTGCTGTAAGGTTTAAATGATCAAAATCAGTGAGTGTGAGTCTGACTATTTCAGTCAAACCATCAACACCTGGAGTACCAGAAGCATCTAAAGTTGGCAGGACATTTGTGGAACTCAAATGGGACAAACCTAGAAATGATGGAGGAGCTAAAATTACAGGTAGGCCACTGAGATTATTAGTTCCCATTAGTTCACTACTACTTGAATATATCTTTATACTAGTTCATATTATCCATATACAAGAATATTTGGGATGTATACTACTTCATATTAACCCTATACCAATTAACTTTATCTTCCCCTTTCTGTGACTCTTGGAACTCTAGGCCTAAAGAAGCTTGCCATCATCTGTCTGTTTGAAGCAAACTTCTGTCTGGCAAAGGTCCAATCAGATGTGAAGTTTTACATCCCTGCTCACATCTTAATAAAATTGGATTAGAAGCACATCAGGGAAACTCCCCCATATTCATTCTCTGTACCACATCAGTCGCATGGCTATGGTCCTTTAAGGAATGGTGTCCCATTTTGTAGGGTGGGGGACTTTCTTCCATAACCCCCAGTGCTTCCCAATGGGCCTAACCATCTTCTCTAATGACCATTTCCACCCAAGCACCAGGTTGAGACTGAGAAGCTACATAAAATGTACTAACTATTAACATACTATTATATACTGTTCATTTTTGTTTATTTTGATTGTCGCCTCTAGTGTTTGTTTACATTTGTGGATTCTGTTTCTCTAGCATTTGACATTGCGAGATTCACATTAGGGTTAACCCAACTACAGGGTTTAACAGACTAATATGTTTGATAAACAGTTTGCTATCAACCAGTATTGCAGATGTGTTTAGATGTTTATGTTTTATTCATCATTCCGTTTTATTCATCATTGTCTTTTGCTTTGACTATCTGTTGTTTATAAAATTTAAATGTGGGGTGAGTGTCTTGAATTTGTTTATTTTGATTGTCGCCCCCTAGTGTTTGTTTACATTTGTGGATTCACGTGAGATTGTGTCCTGACCTTGATTTTTTCTATGTGTGTAGTTATTTTTGTCATTCTGTGTAATAAAGATTTAGATGTTAACATGTTGTTTTTTATATTGAAGTATTACCTATACTCTATGTATTTACTACTTTCAATTGATATTCTGCCCTATTTCCTTCATTATATCTTTCTACTTTTGACTGACATTGTAGAATTGTCTATTCTCTAGGATATGTGATAGAGAAGAGAGAGAAGGGAATGAATCTATGGAGTAAAGCCAATGAGTTCCCAATAGTTGACAACTACTTCACTGTGACTGGCCTGCCTGAGAACTCTGAATTTGAGTTCCGTATTGCAGCAACCAATGCTGCTGGTACTGGTGAACCTAGCCTGCCTTGTGCTCCTATCAAGATTAAAGAAAAGATTTGTAAGATAGTTCTCCTACAGAATGAGATTTTATTTGTTTATTTATTTATTTATTTGTGTGTGTGTATTTTGATTCTACTTCTTTAAGATTAGGGCTCTGCTAATTGATCAAACCTATCTAATAGAACAAAAAGTTTTCAAATCTTTTTAGAGAAATTTGCTAATGAAGTGTAATTATAATTATTAATATTATCAAATATATGCACCAGATTTGTTTTGTGTATTTATTCTTTAACGTGGGTGTAAAATATGAAATGTTTGTCAGTGTGCTGGCCTCACAATATCTTTGTAAACTGTGGACCACAAAACCATTTTTTAAAACTTCACTTGCCACATAAACTTAACCTTGATAGAAACTATTTTCTTATTAACTTAATTCTATATCGCATCAACATCTAGTTTTTTGTTTTAATTGGTGCACTACATTTTGCTGTTTGTCTTCCTGTTAGATGGGGGGGGGGTAATTGCTTTGTTTTTTAATATTGTACTATTTCGATTTCTTTATATCATGAAACTTTTTATTTTGTGTTTATCCAAACTTTATTTAGAATCATCACTCAACTTTTCTTTTTTTATTAGCTGGTCAAGCTCCAGACTTTTTGAAGAAACTGTCTAATACTAAAGCTAGTGTTGGGGGTGAAGCAGCCTTCTCTATTGAAATCTCTGGTCATCCACCACCTCAGCTGACCTGGTTAGTACCATCAGCAACAGTTGCTGACAATTTAACTTCATAATAATTTATGTTTTGTAAGCTGACTCTTGACATGGTTCATTCAATGACCCACAGGTTCAGAAATGGTATTGAAATCAACACTGTTGGTCGTAACCGTGTCAAAGTAGATGGAAACACTTACACACTCTTGATGAGTGATGTCTCAGAGAAAGATGCCGGAGAAATCACCTGTGAAGCTAAGAATGCTCTGGGCAAAGAGACCTGTAGTGCACAGTTATCTGTTCTTGGTATCTGCATTTATTCTACTGTTGTTGCTGTTTTTTTTTTCATTTAGCTTTAAGTTGGCCACATGTTCAGAATGAGATTTAAATATTATTAATTATTGTCTTCAAGTCTGAAGATTAAGGAAGGGTGGAGTATTTAACATTGCTATTGTTAGGCACTGCCTCACTGTGTTTTATGCAGCTAAGTCAAACAATATCACTCAAATCATGAAATCCAATAACACAGCGAATGGCCAACAAGATAATTTAGTTGACTCTGATAGCCAGTGTCGAACAAGTTAAATGATAACAAAAAGAACAATAGAATGTCATCAAGTTAAATCTCTACCTTCATAAAATCCTGCCTCTCTCTAAAGCATCAAAAGTAGTCTTTTTATTCGCAATTCTTTTTAAAATCCTAGTCTAGTTTGAACTAGTTGCATGATTTTGTTTCTAATTAATAATAATAATAATCTTTATTGTCCGTGAGGAAATTTGTCTTACAATTTGAGCATTACACCAAATAAAACATCAAACCTAAAAAAAAAAAAAATACATTCATACCTGACTCATTCAAAATTTACATGTGAAAAAAGTTTATGTTTATATCAAATTATTTCTATTCAATGATTTCACTGCCAGGGGAACAAAAGAGAGCTTGTGTCAAAACAAAACTTCCTCTCTGTTCAAAACAAATAACTCATTCCTAATTGAGCCATAACACTATAAGGTCCTTGCTTTGATGAACATAATTAGCCACAACCAACAGAGACGTAACCATTGTAAGCCAGTGTTTGTGGTTCTCTTTACACTGTCTACATCTCTCCTTGGCAGCAGATTTACAGACCTCCAGCTGCCTCAGTAACCACCTGCTTCCTGTCTTCTATCTCCAGATGTCTCAGTAACCACCTGCTGCCAGTCTTCTATC
>JADKLZ010034187.1:0-23462 GCA_021533235.1 Biomphalaria straminea
AATAAAAAGAAAAACACACGAAAACTCAAACAAGATCCTGGTGGACAATTGCTTTATTAAATTAATTGTTTGCATCAGATATGTCAAAATATACAAAAGCTATTTTTAAAAAATGCACTTATCTTAAAACTTCTGAATCTTCCAAGACATGTATTATAAATAGAAGTCACAAAATATTCGATTTGTCGACTGCTTTCTTTTCTGGACTATCTATGATTGATTACAAATAAAAATTAATCAAATCCCTGACATATATAAACTAGCGTTTTTATTTCTTGCGGTTATTTGCGTTAAAATGTTTATCAAGCACTCTTCATAGCAAAAGGTTGAAATGCAATCTATTGTACTATGAAATAATTTAAAGACCGGATTCTCTTATCAATGAATGTGCGTGTTTCCTACATTAATGTTGATCTAGAAGATCAAGTGTAAGAAAGTTATTCATGGTTAAATTTATTTAGATCTAAGTAATGCTAGTACAAATTCTCACAATTCATACTTCTTCCCTAAATTGCATACTTTAGTTAGTAGAGTAGTAGATCTACTAGTACTAGTTACTAGTCTTAGGTCTAGACTCTAGTACTGTTAGTAGTGTTAGTGTTAGTGTTAGTTCACTGTTAGTAGTGTTAGTGTTAGTAATTAAATTAGTGTTAGTGTTACCTGTACTCTGTAGTCTGTAGTACTAGTAGAGATACTATCTAATATGATAATATCTATTACTATCATAAGACTCATAAGATAATATAATATATCGGATTAGATCATTAGTATATCCTACTTAGTCTAAGTTAAAGTAACAAGTAACTTAGTTACTAAACTTAGTAGTAATAGTAGATTCTAAGTAAAAGTTAGTAATAGTATGATTATATGTAACTTACTTGTAACACTATCACTAAGTAAAACTTAGTCGACTTAGACTTTCACTTTACTTTACTAAGTTAAGGATTACTTGTAAACTAGTTTACTAGATCTAGACTCTAGTTACTTAGTTTAGTTGTCTAAGACTAAGTTAACTAAGATTAAACTAATTAAAGAGATATTATTATTAGATGTATACTTAGTTATAACTTAGTCTTAGTCAACAAGTCCTCTAACTTTTGCTACTAGCTAGATTCAGTCTATACTATAAGTATACTCTATTAGTAGTATTTGATACTATCATTAGAATCTAAGTCTAAGAAAGTCTCCAAGTCGTCCTAGGCCTAAGTCTAAGATAAAGATTGCACTGCTAGGTAGTTGTACTTACTTTTGAAATTTTGATCTAGTAGATTATACTAGAGTTAACTAGAGTGAGTAACTAGATAGAATATTTTAAAATATAGATAGATAGTAGATCAGATGATCATGCTTAAAAAGATCATGACATGTCGATCAATGAATCATGATGACATCGAATTATTGATGATCTGATAAGAATAAGATTATTAAAGTAAAGATAGAATAAAAATTAAAGAATAGATTAAATATATATCTAGCATCAGACTATATACTAATATAGACCAGTATATATATAGAGAGGGTTCTAGATCTAATTCTAAATCATAATCATATGATTGATTATCCTTGATAGATGATAGAGTATATAGAGATTTAAGATATCTTAATCTATTAAATTATAATTATCTATTGGTAATTTTCCTCTTCCAAACAGATTAAGCGCTGTCCCCTCAATTTTTACATTTGAATTTTTATAGCTCTGTAATGGTTAGTCCTAGGAAAAAACTACAAACATCTATAAACGTATCATCCGTTTGTTAATAAAAATAGCTTATTGTTTTGTTACGCTGCCCATAGTAACAATAAAATATGATGTTGAAGAGGGTCAGGTCAATAACATCATTCTCTACTCTACTCTGTACTCTGACAAAAACTTCATGTTATTATTGTATATTTGAAAATAATATTAGCTTCAATATTTTTTTAAAATTTTAATATCAATTTCTTTTTAAACCAATTCAAGATCGACAGATTAGTGTAATTTTTCCCTCTTTTAATTGGTCCCTTCTCTGCTAAACCCTCAACTTTACAAAGGACCATTACTAGATCTAGAATTTAGTTGACCAAAAAAAAAACTGCACTACCCCATGCATCTATCCCGCTCACTCCACTCAGTGAATGTGACATAATTTGGTACCTGATTTATTGTTGTGCTGGCCACGACACCTTCGTTAATCGTAGGCCACAGAATCAGATGACCTTTACAGCATCTGCCCTATAGACCACAAGGTCTGAAAGGGGAACTTTACTTTTTTTTAATGTGTTGATGATACCATGCTAGGTACCTACCTAGCCTGGTCCTACTTAACCTGGTCAATCAATTATTAGAGCGCCAAGGAGTGGAAAAAAAAAAGAGAGAGAGAGCAGGATTGTGCACTCATAAAAACATTTTTTTTTCATTCACATTATATCCAACTCTGTCACTCATTAGCACTTGTTTACCGATATTCCCTGTCTTTTTACTCATTCACATCACACTTGGTTTAACATCTAAAACAAATCAAAGAAAAATGTTAGATAAATACAAAAAAAATTAAAGCAATCTCCATTTCCCGGCCTTGAGTTACATCCCTTTGATATGCACTTTGAACATTAAAATAATGTTATTTAGTGACCTTGACTGTCATAAATGAATATTATTGAACACCTCATATTTACACAAAGAGTATGGCATGTGTTTTTTTAGGCCTATTCAGAAGCATTTTAGATAGTTCATGTTTAGCTGATACTTAAATTAAAAAAAAAATCTCCTTAACCCCGGACCTACCTACCTTCTGACCTAGAAGAAAAAAAAAAGGCATTGTTCTACCAGTCTCTTTGAGCCTGTGTAAAACCCTTGTTTTTCAGAGTAAACGAAACCAAATGTGTCTGAACTATAAATAAATGGAGTATAAATAAAAACAATAGAAGACTTGTTTCATCATAGCTATTAAAATAGTCTCATTTAAAAAAAAACATTGTGGGGTGTTCGTTAATGTCAGAAAATAGTGGGTGTTCATTAGAGGGAAATTACTCTATATAGATCTAGATTAGATTTATAATTAGATCTATAATTATAATCTATAAAAAAATTCTATATCTATAGATATAATTATAGATTATGTATAACTAATATTTTATAAGCATTTAATAAGGCATATATAGGGATTTCTGAATGGGTTGCATGAAGGCGCTGAATTAGTCAAGAAAACTAGGCCAGTTCAAATCATTGTGAAGAATGAGACTTTGAATCTCAGTTTAAGAACAGGACACACACCTCTATTAAATTACCATCTGAACAAAATAAACTTCACACAACTCCCCCTTTGCAGACACTGCGCCCACCCTTATGAAACTGTAAACCATACCCTCCTTGAATGCCCCTCCCTAATCCACCTTAAGCAGACCCTACTTCCACTACAGCCCAGTGCTGAACAGGGCACGACATGGCCTATACTGTGCTGATGTGCCTAAAACTAAACTAAACCAGTGCTGAACAACTGAAGAAAAGAGCTCACAGACCAGCAGCAGTAAAGCTGGCTAGAAGAAGAAGAATCTCATTTTTTTTTTGTTTTTTTTTTTAATTTCTGAGTTCATCCAACTTATTGAGCACCTGGCAAACTTAGTCATTGTGCTGACCACATGATACCTTGTTAATTGTTGGCCATAGAATTAGATGAGCTTTACATCTTCTGGCCCAGAAATTGCAAGGTCTACAAGGTGTACCTTTAGTTTCTAATTGTAAGGCATTCATGAAATATATACTTTATCACACATATTTATATTGAGTTCTAACTGGACATTTCATGTTTATTTTTTAGTTATTGTAGGTACAACAACTATGTCCAAAAGAGGTGCAATATCTGATCTTAATGACAGAAACTGGGATGAGGAGGAAGAGCCTGAAGAGGTTTTTATCTCTTTAATACATTTTTAGATTAATATCCTGTCTACTTAAAATTGATACTTTTTTTCTAATTTAATGCTTTAAATGAATAAAAATATGTATAAAGGCTCAGGACTGCTATAATTTTATTTTTCAATGTATGAATGCTTTTTTTTTAAGGCTGGAGTATTTCAACAAGCATCTGACACAGTTTTACAACAAAGAACTTTTAAGAAAGCCAAAAGAAGAGTTGTGCCAGAAGATAGCGCTGTAAGTAGCAGCAATGTTGTTTTGTTTTTTTTCAGGAGTAATACAATAAAAAAATGGCATTGCTTTGAAGTTTTATGATTAAGGAAGACTGCAAGATCTTACCTGACTGGAATTATTTAGCTTTGACCCACATAGTTACACATAGAGGATGGCTGCCTGGTCGTGCTGGACTGTCATTCAGATTTATCTATGGTCCAGGGTTCAAGCCCTGCTCGCTCCCGTCCTCTGTTGTCCTGGGGCAGGTGTGGACTAGGAAGTAAATTATCTTCAACTATGAAGGAAGGTTTGAAGCACGTAAAACATTTAACAAGCATTTAGTTTGTTACATCTGATCACCAGAGGATTGATATTAAGTTCTATTTTCATTGTCTTCCCCTTTCTTCAATGATAGGCTTCTTTGTATCTCCAAGTGCATCTATGTAAGGTTTCTCAAGCTGTCTCTTTGGGAAGCCAGTTGCTGCCAAGTTCTCATAAGTAAACTGATGTCAATGATAGTCTTTCTTGCCATTCCAGGAATCATGTCTTATCATCCTTCTGTGTCAAGTCCAGTGGTTTAGAGATAATTGGCTTAGCAGAGTCTAATCCTTGACCTATGGTTTACTAATTTTCTCAATAAATGGGTCGCTTACATTTAGTGCAACAAGACTATATTAATAAAATATTCACTTACAAATAGTAATGCTTTGAAACTTTGTTCTGGTGTTTTAACATAAGGCTGGTGTGTGGTCAAATGTAGCACCTAGGTCAAGTGTTGCCTACTCTTCAATTCAATAATTGTTTTAAATTTTTACAAGGTGACATAACTGGATGATTATTTGTAGATTTTCCTGTGAGTGTTTTGATATCAAGTGTGTATCAGTAAATCCAACTTCAGTTCTGAGTAGAAATAAAATACACACATTTGATTCCTAACACTGGTGTCCTCAATAAATTAATTAAAGAAACTGACAGGATAAGTCCAATTTGTTATGTTAAATGTTTAAATTGCTAGTCTTTAGTCTCTTTTTTTTTTTTTAGTAATTCTGAAACACTGGCTATATCTGATTATATTGCTAGCTACTTTCTACAAAGTTAATACTTGAAATAATTTCCTAAAACAAGATTGTAATCAATGTGACTTTATTTTAACAGGTTGCTAAACCTGCCTTTGGTGGATTTTCTGGTTTTGGACTGAAACCAGCACAAAGCAAGGCTGCTGATTCATTCTTTGGGCTCAAGCCAAAAGAAAGTGATGAACAACGGCCGCAATCGACAGGTGGAGCTGCATCTGTAAATGGAAGTGAAGAGAAGAGTTACACAAGCCAAAGAGATTCTAAAGATTCTTACCTAAACTTTTTAAAATCTTTGAATGAAAGTGTTTTATCCTGGATAAAGCAACACGTGGAGGACAATCCTTATATTATACTAACTCCAATCTTCAAAGACTATGAAACCTATCTGAAAAATGCCCAGTCAGAAGGCTGTACTAATGTGATGGGAGCTAGAGACATAAAAAGTAATGACAATGGAAGCATCACTTCAAAAACATCAACTGCTAGTCAGGAGAAAGGGTTAACATTTCCATTACCCGTAACTGCCACAGATTCTTCCACAACAAAAGTTCCCAGCATTCCTAGCTTTTCCAGTAATATTACAAGTAAGTACCAAAATGAACTCATTTTGTTTACAGATATGTTTGTAAACTTTTGATTTTCTTGTTTATTAACAGCATTTTTTCAGCCCTATTTTCTATTAATTAGATTAGACATTTTATTTAATATCTGAAATTTAGATTCTCTTTTCTTTCCAGTAACATTGTCTTATTAAGGCATATCAATTTGAGGCCTAAAAACTGTACACAGTAGTTTAATTAAAATTTTTGCAAATCGTGAAAGCAAAAATAATGAGTCGTCTTTCATCCTGTTTCCAGATAGTAGTTACTGATTTAACTCTTTATCTCTGTAATTATTTTCCATGTTCTGGCAGAATGGTTCATTTTTCGCATTTGTACATTGTACCCGGTTATGATTAAACTTCACTAACATTTTTGTTTGTAATCACAAAATGTTACTTTTGGTAAAGAATTATCGAAGAATGCTTGCTCTTTTTATATTGCACAAATACTTGATTATAAAACCAAAAACTAATTTGATTCAATTTGGTCAAATCAACGATGGTATAACCCTAACCCTAAAGCTCTAAAATACATGTTTTGAACTCAGTGTCACATTATTTAATCACTTATAAACTGTGGGTAGACCGAAGTCATATATAATATATTCTTTTTTTTTTTTTAGCCTTGCTCTCTCCCACCTGATTATACTTTTCTAGCTAATGCAGTGCATGTCAGATTTATGAAAAAGTGTTAACGTGATTTTTTTTTCTTCCTTTGTACTGTAAACATTAAGTTAGCCAACCCATTATGGCTTTTATTAAAGTATTATATTCTATTGTAGGTAAACCAAAGTTATATATCTATATGCTTTTTTTGGACCATTTATTTATGTGTGGTAACCTGAAACCTTTTTTTTTTCTTTTTAATTTACTTTAAAGACATGTGCTAGGTTTTCAATTGGAGCTAGAAACTCTCTCTCTATATATAGTCTATATAAGATATTAATGGCATTAATATAGGCAGTCTAACACAAGATCTTCTCATTTCAATCAGGGCTTTCTCATAATTTTAAAAAATTTATATATTATTTCAAACTATTGAAAATAACACTGATATAAGCAACCCTGTACCTTTGATGAAAATGCCCTGTCCAATCATCATGAAGTTTAAGAAAAAAAAAAGAAATTTTACTTTGTTGACATTTCTCCATCATTTCTGCTTCAATAAGTTTCTATTCCTCAATCGTGTGTTATTAAAAAAATATATTAAAAGCCCACATCTTCCTTAAGATATTTATACAAATAATAACAGTGCCCTGAATGTTATCTTTGTATTCTTAGGTAACAAGAAGTACCAACACTTAATCCTCTATAGCCATAGTTGTCATCTAAGGTCTTTAGAATGTAATGAATGATCAAGTTGAAAGTTTGTCATGCTTTTCCCTTTATAAAGCCTAATGTGGTTGCCGTGCTAATACGTGGTTATTGTTATATTGAAACATTAGTTGTTTAATTAAACAAACAACTTAAGCACAATGAGCCATTATATTTTGATAAGATAATAATAAAGAAGTTTACATTCACCAAAATCTAACTCACTAATGCTCATTGAATGTAAAAAAAAAATAATTATAAAGAATATAAAGTTTGGAAAAATAACCAAAACTAGAGGTAAATTTTGATATTTTGTTTGAAATAATTATGTTTAAATGCAATTTTAAATTACACATTTCATATTTCTTTAAAACAAATTAATCAGAGCTAAAAAATATACATATGAGTTAATTAATTGTTTTATAAATCATAACTATTTTTGTTGTCCCATTTTTCAATGATAACACACACTGCTATGAGTAGTCCTGAAGCAGTGGCCTTGGCCCAATGGATAGTACACTTGTTTAGTTAGAGGGGATCACTAGTTTTGACTAGTTAATGGAATAGATAATAAATATATTTGCCAGCTTCATTCAAGTTTGGTCAGAAAACAGAAACAACTACATCTGCTACACCAACGTTTTCCTTTGGCTCAACAAGTGCTCAAAAAACTGGATTTTCCTTTGATTTCAAGAAAACATCACAAGAGTCAACTAATACTGGATCATCTCAAGAAGCTGATACTAAAGGTGAGAATTTTACAGTTATTGGCTGTGTAGGACCCATTTTTTTTCCCTAAGAAATGCTCTGACAGGCTTGGAGAAACATACTTCAAACATCATTCATGGTGAACCTCTAACACTTGGAAGCATTGGCATAGCAAGGATTTTTTTGGTGGGGTAGAGGTGAGGTTAAATTGTAATGAAAATGAAGAAATCTGAAGATATATAATGTAGTTTTTTTCCCCATATATACATAAATGATATATATAATATATATTTAATCTTTATATTTAAGCTACAGCTTGTCCTTTTATTTTCTCAGCAGTAGTGTCTTGAACCCAATAAGTCTTTTGTACACTAGAGTATCTTGTTATGGAGTTAATGAAATGAGATTTAATATAATTGGAATATAATTTTTGAGGTGAAGAGATGGTAATTGTACAAAAGTTATCCAGATTCACCAGTTAGCCTTTCTACAAATGTGTTGACACAAGCTTGGTTTTGTGAACATTTAGAAGACAAAGATATTATGTAGCTAATCCTAATTTTATTAAGATCTTTGTCTTCGTTTTTCTCTGTTGCTTGAATTCTTGTAGATTTACTTTATTAATAGAGTCCAGTTACTAGTAGAAAACAGGTTGGTGTGTGAAATATTTTATGTTTTTTTTTTTGGGGGGGGGGGGAGTGTTTGACTAACATAGATGTATCTAATGAATAGTGAAGTTCAAAAAATTCATTTTTAATGGAAAATATGTTTTCCGCCTTCATTTACAATTTGGTCCTTGTATTCACTTGACTATTTTTTATATTTCTAAGATGATGAAGACTATGTCCCACCCAAACCTGAAGTCAAAGAGATAGTAGAGGAAGGAGCACTTTTTTCTATAAGGTAAAACATGCAATGTATTTATTAGGAGAGAGAGAGGGTATTTAGGCTGTAAATATGTGCATGCTTCTGCATAAAAGGTTGGTTGGAGATTTGTAAAATCACTTTATAGTAAACACATTTTGTTTAACTGGGTAACAAGTCTTTGTATAGTTCAGCAGGGGTTATCTAAGCTACATGAAGAAACAATTGAAAGAGTCAAGGAATTCTTTGAGCTTGTAACCTTTATAAATTAGATTTTTGTACTGTTTTTTGTATGGAGTATGTTTTTACATAAAGTCTTATTTGTACTGAACTAATGCAATATATTTAGTTTTATTTGTACTGAACTAATGCAATGTATTTTGTTTTATTTGTACTGAACTAATGCAATGTATTTTGTTTTATTTGTATTGAACTAATGCAATGTATTTTGTTTTATTTGTACTGAACTAATGCGATGTATTTAGTTTTATTTGTACTGAACTAATGTTCTATGTTATTGAACAGGTGTAAGCTCTTCCATCAAAAGGATGGCCAGTGGGTGGACAGAGGTGTTGGTAATCTTCATTTGAAACCTGTTCAAGAAGAGAAGACACAGCTATTGGTCAGAGCAGATACAAACTTAGGTGGGTGTTAATACATTGACTTGTCTTGTCAGTACTCTAGGTCAAGGTCAACAATACTTTCTTGTTTCATCTTTAATGGATCAGAACTCCTACATCAATACTAATGGGTCTCCACAAAGTTGCTGTGCCATTAAGTCATTTAGAACGTTTTTTGTTGGGTTTGTAGACATTCATGAAGTAACATCAATATAACTACATATTTCTTGGCTTTTTTTTTTTTTTCGTTGTCAAGAAGGTTCATATCAAATGCACAGGCTTCACATGATTGCTAGCTCAAATACAATTAACACAATGGACATGACCTTCCAGCCCACTGCACAGCAATTTAAACAATTGCTTATTGCATATGTGGAAATCTGGTCGAGAGGCTGCGTACACTTGAACTTGGTTACCTATAAAAGGGGCTCAAAGTTTGACACCTGACTTGAGTAGAGTTTGTTAACTGAGCACCTAAAGGCAGCAGGGAAAACCTCCCATATACCCCCACTGGTCCACAAATGAGATTGGACCATAGCGCTCTGAGCATACTATAAGAATGAAAGTAGCGCTTTATAAAAGCTATAATTTGTGTAATTTATTTATATCTGTTGTTGAGCTATAAAAATGTTCTAATTTCAGGCAATATCCTGCTGAATATTATGATGACCTCCACAATGCCATTCAACAAACAAGGCAAAAATAATGTTGTGTTCATGTGTGTTCCCAACCCACCCATCGATACCAAGGGAGACAACACAACGCCTGTTCCGATGCTGATCAGAGTCAAAACTGAAGAGGATGCTGATAAACTGCTGAAACAAATCAAAGAAAGACAACAGCTGCTTTGATGTAGCATTTCTTCTAGGACATTTTTTGAAATAGGCATAAATGAGAAAGTTGACCAGGAATGCTGATTGACAATATCGAAATTTAGTTCAGTTTAGGGTAGGACATCATGTTAGTTGGAATACAAATAACATTTCAAGGTTGTAAAAATATCTTAATGTATGGTTAAAATCTTAGCGTCAAACTAAAAGTTCTACTATGCAACTGTGAGTAGTTATGCCCAATTTTTTGTTGATTGTAGTAAAAAAAAAATTAATGACTTCCTCGAGCAATCATCTCTAGATATTTGCATAAACTTAAGTACTAATACTACAATAAATATTTATCATTGTATATTTATAATTGGTTTTTGTTCTGTCATTGATAATACATAAACAGGTTCTAAACTAGGGAAATCTAATGCTTGCAAATAAATTGATGAGTTTTACTTTTGATTGAGATACTAACTTTTTTATTTTAACAAGACTATAATTTTTCCTTTGTGAAGCCTGTTACTTTTAATGTACTTTGAAAGAATATAGATTTTACCTAGAAATATTTGAAAATTTGTATATCAAATTTCATTGACCACTTGCTTATTGAAATGTGCATCCTCTAAGTATTGCAAAATCTGTCTATAGAGATCAATTTATTGTTCCCAAATTATTTTTTTTTATTACCAATATGAATAAATTGTGCGTTTAATACACTAAACTTTTTTTTTTTAGATTCTTGGATCATGATCACATTTGCCACACTAAGAAAGTGCTTTGAAATCTTGGATAATTCTAATCTGTAGACATTTGTGATGATTCTCTTTGTTAACAGTTTAGCATGTCAAATACTGGTTATGTTGATCATTCTTTAAAAATCTTATATAAGTTGTCTTCTGTCTTTTCTGTTTTGCCAACCATTCCTCATTTTATATTAAGCCTGAGAAAAAGCCCAGAAGGTCAAGTGCTCAACTAGTTGATGTTTACTTTTAAGACAGCTCATGTGTGTATATCATAAACCAGTCATGGGACTGAACGGCGAAATCAGAATAAAAATCAAAGGGTCATGGGAAGAAGTCGCAAGCTAAAAAATAATTGGAAGAAACTTTGAAAATTCCAATTTTTAGACATTCTGTGTGAATATATAAATACACTCGACAAGTAGGGTAAAGAGGTCTGAAAATAGTTTCTCTACGTCTAATAAGCTTAGTGAGATCCTCCTTCTCCTAAACAGCCTCCTACTAAAATGATTAGTTTTCTGGGTGTCAGAACATCATCAGTAAAAATGATAGTTACATCTAGAATCAATGTTGATATACCAGGTGGGCCAGATAGGGCACCTCATTGTCCAACCTGAATCTTTCATTTTATTAATTTACTCCTATGATTTCACTCTCTAGATGACCTCTAAATTCTTCAATGTCTAATTTTATGTCAATCACCATTGTTCACATTGAACATAATAGCAGCTCTTTTCTGTATCCTGCTGGTCACTTTCACTCAACATTTTTGGCCTTAAATTCATGACCTCTTAAGTGTCAGAGTCACACCCATCTTCTTTCAAGGCATCCATTAGGACTTTTTATTTCCTGATGCAGCAATCTTCTGACAATTTTTTAAACTCTTTTCTGATTTCATGGAATTGGAAATCTTCGATTGTTCTTTCTTTTTCTTTTTCTTCGTTGCAGCTTGGAGATAATTTCAGTATATTTCTTGACTCCAAAGAAATACAATCCAGTATTATAATATAAATAATATAATATTAATATGTGGCATTTTACGTCTCAAGAGACAACCTTTTTCCTTTGCAACTTCTTGTGTGACTAAAGAGGCCAGTCCTTGAAGCACAGCTGGGGTCACAGTTTTGGCATCTGTAATTACCAGGCACTGTGGCATTTTCACCCTTCTTTCTGCTACTGTTGTGTATGGCATCTGCAATCAGGAACCCATCCTTTATTCTTCGCTCTCCATGTGGATCTATCCAGTGCCACTTTTCCCCAGCTTCAAGTGTCGATTTTGAAGAGCTTCACGTCGCGTTTGCCTATACCGTAAAAGTGTCAACCAGTAGTTCTCCTGCCTTCTGTTAGATCACCAAACAAAAAGTCTTGCTATAAATATTATAATAGACAAAGTAATAAATGATGCTTCTGTAGGTTGTCAGTAAGTTAAAAAGTTAATTATCATAAGTATAAATTTAATCCTGTTATTGAATAAGATAATTCACAATTCCAAACTGCTAATTTAGAAAGAATATTTATTGCTGCAAAATGGCAAGACAATAAAGATGGTGAACACTTGAAATACTATGATACTTATTGAGATATGTATTTTTGTGCTAAACTGCTGTCATGAAATTATTTCCAGTTGCTCTGCTATACATTTCTTGTTATAGTATGAAGTAGACGCAACAAGGTAAGCAAGGGTTGTAGATGATTTCTTTTCAAATTGAAACAAAGAGTTATTGTAGACGGAATGGAGTAAGCAAGGCTTGTAGAAGATTTCTTTTCAAATTGAAACAAAGAGTTATTGTAGATGAAGTTTACATAAAAGTTGTAAATACCAGTGGAGGTTACTCTTAATGATTAAAAATAAATTCTTTGCATGAAACTCCATGCTAATGTTCTTTTTCCTTAACCATTTAGTACAATCTCAGAACTTTATGGTTAATGAGATCCAATTTTGGATTGAACATGAGGTATGAAACAATGAGGTCTAGAAATGATTTTGCTATGACCTGAAACATATTGACAACATTATAGGTTGAATGATAGGCTAATTTACCAGTGGACCTTCATGGTTGACTGTTGAAACTGTTCATGACATGCAAGTGTAGAATGAATGGTTGGTGAAGTAAATCAAGTTGCAAGGATGATGATTATCAAACCATAGATTATATAATTCTATGTGATCTAAAATTAAACATTACTTTAAAGCTATGGCTGTTTTTATTGTTTGTGTTGAACTAGACTAGATTATCCAAGTAAACTCACCATACTTAGCATTAATCTTGCCATGGTTAATAAAGATGTCTTCCATTTCTACATGTATCTCAGCTAACCATACCAAATTCTATTTTAATGTTTGCCTACATTGAAGCAGCTTCAAACACAATATTATCTAAAAAAAAAAAATAAATAAACCTATTCATGTTAATTAACTCTACTTAGTCATTAATTAAGTTTTTTTACTTTTTAATCTTCTGTCAAAAACAGATGTTAGGCATACTGTAGGGAGGCTTTTTTTTTTTATAAATATAATTTTAGTTATTTAAAGTTTGTTTGTTTTTTTCCTCAGTTTAGAAAAATTAGTACCGGTATCTAGTATAATAGGGCCTAAAATGTTTTTAAATAGGAATTATGTTTTATTTTCCTCTTTTTATTAGTAAGTAGGCCTAAGTCTTATGTGTCTTCAACTGCAAAAGTTCCTTTAAAAATAAAGAAATTAAAAATGAAGATTGGGTGGGTTTTTATAAGTCAAATCAGCTTTCTGATAACCTGATATCTTCCTCTTTGTCTAAGACACTTGGAAACTCTAGCATCTCGGAAGCTCTCCTACGTTTAAGAAAAAAATAAATCTTTGTCTGTGGAAGATCCCAGATGTTGCTAATTTGTACATCCCTATGTTGCCTTTGGCTCTCATCCTAAGACGCTTGGGTTAGAGAAGAGGCTAGTGTAAATGATCATTCCGTTGTAACCTAAATATGGAGGATCCACTAAAGTCATCATCTCTAGTGCAACTGGTTCAAGAATAACGCCTTACCCCACCATATGTGTAGATGTAATCAAACAGGACCTGAAAGCAGTAGAGGTCGGTGTCAACTACTGGAAACACATAGCCCGCATTATGTGGAGGGAGGTGGCGACAAAGAAACCTATGGACAGTAAAAAAAACCAATGACCTCAGCTCTGGAAGAAAAACGAGCGAAACGAAAAATTGCTGTTTCTTCATGCCTGCGTTTCCCTGTATTGTTCGTTGACGGGAGTGTCTCTCTACAGTCGCATGCTCCAAGAGAATATCGTCGTTACATGACCGGAGGTGTTCCAATATATTTGTTGGCTTACTGGTAGCGTGTGCTCTAAGGGAACTGGGAAAGATTTGAATGCGACACACTTCTAGAAATGTGTTGAAGAATTCCACATAATGGTTATTTAGGATAAATACGCACAGACACTGAGCACCTTGATGGGAGGAAGCTTTGTTTTTACTCCAGATGATTTTATTAAAAATATCACGTCTACTATTGCTTTTATATAGTGCGTCTTTCTTCAACATAGCATGTTCAGTTGAGGACGGGGGAAAAAAAGGGGGGGGTGGAATCTTGGAGAAGGTATGAGTAGCCAAACAAACACAAATCGGCAGTAGTTTACATTCGGGATTCTAACTCAAGGCTCCCCATCCTTTCTGCAGTTAATCGGCCAATAGCGGTTTGTGACCCTAAGCCACACAATTTCAGCCTTTTTGATAAGGTATGTGTTCAATAATTAATCTACCTCTGACTGCTCATTTTGGTATCCCCCCCCCCCTTTTTTTTTCATCAAAAATATTCCATTTAAGTTTTACCTGCGCTTGTTAAGTAGTACTCTGAGAATAGGTTATATTGACTGATTACGTTGGTTTAAGAGGCATGCTAGTTTAGACAAACGTTAGACACTATTAAATGGTTTGGCCAATGTTAGCCTAGATCTAGAACTATTCAGGTTACAGTGGAGTAACTGTGGAGGGAACATTTATACCAGGTTATCGGAACGCTGATTGGTCAGCGTAAGGAAGTGGGCTGGCGTCTGTTGATGCATTAAATGCGTACGGCCTCTCACAGTGGTGTTGGGGTGGAGGGGGGGGGGACTTTGGACTCTCACAGTCACATACCCAAGCGATGCAAGTCTATAGTCTCATGATGATAAAATATGATCATTAGTAGACAGCTCTAGGAACATTATAGATTTACAATTTAGGCTATGCACTCTTTGAATAACATAGCCAATAATCAACGTTTTCCCATAAATTTAGAACGAACGAAAGAAAACCTTTTCCATAAATTACATCTTCAAAATATAAACATAGATCTAGATTCTAAAATAACAAATACTTCTGAACCACGAGAATCAGTGCTACAGCGTAGAATTTGTATGAATTTTATGCTAATTATAAAATCATATTTATCTTACCTCTTTCTTTCCGCAATTATTTATCCGCGTTTTGAAGGAATTCTTTATTTTGCTCATTACTATTTCACTAACCCTGTTACGATTGGGCTTCAATAGCTTTGTTGTTTGTTATCAGAAAATTTTTATTTAGTATAGTATTAAAGGGAAATGCATGCTCTGTTTATATAAAACAAAGTCAAGTTTAAAAAATTAAACATAATTATTTAATCTAATAGGCTCTAAGCAACGATGGTATCGTCGATTAGGAGAGAAAGAGTTAAAGTTGCTTACTGGATTTTTGTTTTTAGTAATTATGCACAACGGGATTATAAGAATTTTCTATTTTCAGTAGGGTATATGTGAGTATAAATCTATACTATTCAATACTAGTTATAAGCGTATGTCTAGGTTGGATTTTTATTTATAATATTCAGTTTGACTCTTTGTTTATGTGTTTTCCATTCCAAGACATAGTTTATGATTACGGCCTATTTTTTCCTTTTAAATTAGTCACCAATGACTATTTATTTATCATTTCGTAAAACAAAAACAACAACTATATGATAAACAGGGTCATTAAAGTCAAAGGCCGTTTTCTGCCGTCACGTGTGGTTTATTGACATCTTCTGCTTGCTTCACAGGCCTACGACTAGCCTATAGCCACAAGCCTACCGATCCGGCTGTTGAATCGTGTGACACTGACACGCGGTGGTGCATGTATTTGATAGATCTACTTTAAAAAAAAATTATATTAACCAAGTTCATCTTCTTGCTATCTGACCTATACATTCTTTATTAAATTTTACAACATATCCTACTGATATATAAACAAATATAACGTAGATCCAAGTCTTGTCCATAGAATCTAGTTTGCCTATCTTTTTATAAACGATTGTTGGTGAATAATTTAGGCTTCTCTAGGCCACAGACATCCACTTTAGCATGAGAAGAGAGGTCAAACTAAGGACCAATAGTATGCTTGCTTTTATTCCTTTCATTTTGCTAGCATTTCGCTATTCGTTGCGAAAAGAGATCCAGCCAATCACTTGTAAGGTTGTAGTCGCTTGAAGCCAAAATAAAGTAAGTCTTAAAGTACAACATCAGAACATAAAACTTCTGATAAAATTTATTTTTCTTTTAAGAATATCAAATTTTTTTCTGATTGAATTAACTATTAGAATAAACACATCGAAAATATTTCAACTAATTGTTAGTCGTCATTCTCTTGTGTCAAGTCAACCTTTAAAGCGTTGTTTCTTTGTTCGCTGGTTGGTCGAAGTTTGCGCAGTAATTTATGCATATTACAAAAAGCAATGGCCGTACGACTCTCGGACATCGAGCCAATTCACAAAGCACCTCCCTGCTTTTTCAAGGCATTCTGATTGTTATAGGCAACCAGTAAGATTTTGATAGTTACTATTTTAGATCCACGTGTGTGGTCTATATCTTTAGATGTCTAATCTAATCTTGATTATAGATTTAGACCATAATGTCTAGAGCTTGAATCAACATTATTAGTCTAGATCTAAATAATGATCTGATTCTGATTTGTGATTCTGATCTGCCTACCCCGAGTCCGACTACCGACCGTCTAGTCTAGTCTAGACCCCGACTCCATGAGACATGACATGGCTCTAGCCTTTAGTCTATTTCAGTAGTAATACTATTTGTATAGCTATAGATAACTTGAACTTCTAGACAGTAGACTAGATCTGATCTAGATTTTTAGATCTAGACTGAAAACTCTATAGACTAGACACCACTAGTCTAGTCCTAGTCTTAAGACTTCACTTAGATTTTAGATAAATGAGATAGACTATCATACTCATGATACTGTGATTGTGATGATACTCATAGACTATAGAGGCTTCTTACACTTACAACTTACAGACTAACACTACACTTACAGTAACACCAACAGAGTCATAGCCATGGCATAGCCTCATAGTCATAGGACAGGACAATCATGTAGATTTAGATCTACTCATTTAATTATTATAATAGGCCTAATTATTAGTCTCATTTGTCAAATTTAACCATTCACTCAGGCCTATATAGTGCTATAGTCTTATAGTCTAGAAATTAGATTTAGTCAAAATATTTGAATCTTGATTTCTACACCTAGAGTAGATCTAGCTAGAGTCCTGGTATTAAAATTAAATATATATTCTAGATATAGTTATATAGATATATCAGTATACTCATACTGATCTATCTTCATTCTTTATTCATTTTTACTAAGTACAAAATCAAATTAACTTTACGACCCTAATGTGTAGTGAAGTCATACAATATATCAACAGAATTATGTTTCCTATAGATCAGTATACATGATTCTCAATAGCAAGAATATGCTTACAAGTGTTCAATCTATCTTCTTGAATTTTTGACTCAAGTAGATCTAATACTTGATTAGTTTGAGGTACTAGGAGCTTCTTTCACCAGATGCCACATTTATGGGTATTGATACAAATATTTCAAGTGCATCTCATGTAGTTTGGGACATCACTGGGTATTTCAAGTGTTTTTTCCCACTCGCTAAACAATGGTTATTAAAAGAGAAAGGCAAAACCAGTTCAAACTGGTATCACCAAATTGCAGGAAGTGCCAGAATGTTATTGTCATTAGTTTTGCATCAGACATAAATCCCCCTCTTCTGTTCATTTCATTGAGCCACAATCTGATTCCTTAGAAATCACCCTTAATGGATACGCAGGGTACAAAAAGAGCATTGATTAGCACAATAAAAGGGCTTGTGAAATCGAAGATTGATAGTTTTAATAGAATCCTGTTAATTTTGAAGCAGCATTTAAGTGAAATTTGGTATAGGCAAATGCGTTACGTTTTGCTTCTGAACAAATAGTCTAAGTTGATATTAACTGCATGCGGATGTTATTAATTACAGTTTTCATTCTCTGCAGAATTTTGTAGCAAATCAAATATGTGCGCCTCACATTTTTTTAAGTCATGCATGAAAGTGACCTTGGAGACAGTGTACATAAAAGACAAATAAAATATTCTGAATTACAATTCATAAACAAATTGAAATATTTACACTCTCAACCACCCCATAACCACCTCTGGTGATGTTCTGGTAGATAGATGTTCTTTGGCTGTGATCTTTTAGCTCTACATGAAAATCACAGCAATTGAAATATACTGTTATGACACTTAACAATTGGCATAAATGAACTGCTTGAGTTTGATAAATTAACCAAAAACATTCTAGTCTAGATCTAATGTTTATGTCCTCGTTTTGTATATTGTTATAGATTTTTTTTTTTTGTAGCTTCCATGTTTTGATGGGCATTTCCTAATGTTACCTTCATGGATTTGCAAACATCAGTTATGAATTTTGATCCTACAAGCCAGGGTGTTGGTCAATATGTCCAGTCTCAAAATGCACTTCAGAACTTTCAGCTTCCTATCCAGCAGCTCCAAAGTCAAGGGCAGCTCCAAATACAAGGACAGGTAGTTTTTGAGAAAATATCATTTTCTGTTGTTTTTTTTTCTGACATAAAAATGATCAAAGTAACTAACAACAATTTTTTATAAAGCAAATACATAATAATCTTTAAACACAATAGTTGCACTGTGAGCCTTGTGTGGAATATGGGTTAGTTGTGAGAGAAAGTGAAATCCATTGTAAAGAATATAAGGAGTTTTGACTTGGGCAAAAATCACATAAATGTGGTAGAGTAGTAAATTGTGGAAGGGTGTTTAGTGCGCTCTAGTCCAGTTTCTTAGGTGAGGGATATCTCATGTTTCTGTGTTGTCTTTAGGCTAGCAAACACTACTCAGCTCAAGTTAGAATTCAAACTCAAGCACCTTGACAGTAGCTAAGCAGTTTAATCCACTCAGCCACACATCCTTTTCTCTTAAATTCTGCTGGAAATTACATATTAATTACATAAGTTTTACCATAATGTGTTCACAAATGCAGTCAATATAACATAATATATGTAACATTTTTTCATAGTATAGCTTGGTGGTACTTACCATTTGAAAGTTACATTACATCTCTTACATTATCTAGATATCTCAGTCACCATTCTTCAATTGTCTTATTTCACAGTATTCTTGTGTAATTGAAACAAAAAAAAGTGCTTATTTCTAACAAAATAATATGCAACCATCAATTTAATATTAAAATCTTATCATTATCATATAAACTGTTAGAGAACAATAATATAACAACAATGTTAAATTGTAAGTGTCAATTTATTTTTTCGTTGATTTATTTCCCCAGCAGCTCCCACTCTTGCAATTAAACCAAGGCGGCCAGTTTCTGATCAATCAGCAGCAGCTGTTACAGCAACTCAGCCAAGCACAGGGAATACATTTGCCCACTCAGGGGCAAGCGATTCAAATGACTGGCCAGGCACAGTCTATCCAACTGCCCCAACATCTTCAACATTTACAATTACATAGTCAGCAGGGTCAGCCTATTCAAATTCAAGGTCAGAATGGGCAAGCTTTGCAGTTGCAAGGTCAGAATGGGCAAGCTTTGCAATTGCAAGGCCAGAATGGGCAAGCTTTGCAATTGCAAGGCCAGAATGGGCAATCTTTGCAGTTGCAAGGCCAGAATGGGCAAACCATTCAATTGCATGGTCAAAATGGCCAACATATTCAGATTCAGACTGCTAATGGTCAACCAATTCAACTTCAGAATCAAAGTAATCAGACAATTCATTTACAGGGGCAGCATGGGCAACATATTCAACTTCAGAATGGACAACCTATACAACTTCAGAATCAAAATGGACAGCCCATACAACTTCAAAATCAAAATGGGCAATCCATACAAATTCAGAATCAGAATGGGCAGTCTATACAACTTCAGAATCAGAATGGACAATCTATACAACTTCAGAATCAGAATGGACAGTCTATACAAATTCAAGGTCAAAATGGACAGTCTATACAAATTCAAGGTCAAAATGGACAGTCCTTACAATTTCAGACGCCTAATGGACAAACTATTCAAATCCAAGCACCCAGTGGTCAAATTATGCAGCTACCGAATGGACAGCAAATACAACTACAAAACCATCAGTCTATTCAGTTGCAAGCTCAACAGTTGCAAAATCAACAAAACCAACAATTTCAACTTCAGAATCAATTAGGTCAAGTTTTACAATTACAAGGTCAACAAATACAAACTTTTCAACTTCCAGGTCAGCAGTTGCAAATGATGTCATTACAAGGTCAGCCGTGTCAAGTTGTTCATGTCCAAGGTCCCAATGGACAAATAATACAACAAGTTGTGAGTACATTGTATTAGTCATCTAAAATCTGATCATTTTTGTATGTTTCTGAAGACACTTAAATGTAAAAAATCCCTTAGATTGGCATTATGTTTAATAAAAAGCTAAGAAACCAAACATCTTTTTATTTTGTGCTATAATCTTGCTAAACCTGACAGTGTGTTTTGTAGAATATATAATGCAGTCACTTACAAATTTTTTATTTTACTATTTAAAAATTTTTTTTAGACTGTATAGCTTTTAAGATCTATTAGAAACGCTGGAGTGGTAATTTTTAATAAACAGAAATACAAAAAATATAAACAGTGTTAAACTTAATTAATCTGCCATTTAAAATAAACTATTGCTTTCTGCTAAAACAATTTTACCTTATAATTAAATCTCCCCTCTTGAAATAAGTCGTATAAAGATAATGCCTTCCTTATTGGATTTTATCATCTCACATAAATGATTAGTGTTTTGAAATTTAACAACTTACACGGACCTGCTACTTTTACTAATAACCAATTAGAGATAAATTGAAATGATTTGGAAACATGTCCATTATCTATTCAGTTTTTTAACATTAGCAATATAAACATTATTTAAAATTACTTATTTTTTGGGGGGGATAAAACATTTTTGATAGAATTTTAAAGTTTATAATTATTATTGGTTTAGGCTGCTTGAACACTGTAAATTCAACTGGAATTTCATGTGTCAAGATATGGTTGAGTAAAGACTGTTTTGTTTTTCTAACTTGTCAACAGTTTGGGCAATAATATAATTATATCTCGTACATCAGATCTGCCCCTTATTTTGACCAAATACAGAAAAATTTCATGTAACACAAAAACTGTTCCTTATTTACATCACCTGTTTATTATTATTATTACTTAAATGATTACATCTTTATGTATTCAATAAACCAAAGTTGACTATATTTGAAATCAATTATGTATTTCATTTTCTCTTTATTCAGAACTGCTTACCGTTCATATTTGATTTATCATTGTAGTATAATTAGTATTTTACATTTTTGTGAGTTTCAGGTTCCACTAATGTTAGGAGCAGAACATATGGGAGGACTAATGAATCCATTACATCAGGTAGTTGTTATTTGCCTAGAAGAATAGTGTTACAAAACACTAATATATATATATATTGTTACGACTTTCACTCTTATCAGGCCTTCTGCAAACACTGCTTCTCACAACAACACATCTAACACAAGAACTTAACAACTAGAGCTTCAATAACAACACAGTGGCGGTTTAATTTCAAATACATCAACCACAGCCAATAAACACAATTGTCTACTAGACACTAACTTCAAATGCTTAAACACAAGGGAACTGCCTAACTAACACAACAGTCTCTATAGTGCGTGCATGCTACATTGTCGAAGACTTATTCTAACACTAGTCCTCACTGCCTCTCTCTGCTGGACTAGAACTGTCTCTCACAAACTGCTAACACAGCCATCGTCTGTTAAAGCTCTTGGGTCATGCGCCGAGCACAGGTCACACTAGGGACAGTCCTTGGTTGACCTGTGTGACTCGTCGCCTAAGCCTGTATCAGTGGGTCTCACGCATACACACATTTCAGTCCGCCACTGGAGTTACAACAATATATATATATATTATATATATATTATATATACATATATATATATTATATATACATATATATATTATATATACATATATATATATATATTATATATACATATATATATATATATATTATATATCATTCATTGGCCTCCTTCAGTCGTAGAACGACTATGGTTCATCTCGCACACTTCCTCGTGTGGCTGTGGAGCCCTATTTTGGAGAGACACTCCCGTCCACAAGTATCGCAGGTAAAGGTGGTCTTCGCTACAGTGGTAGAGGAGCTGGCCATTTTCCGCGTTGTCCGCTTTTCTTCCAGAGCTGAGGCCCATTCTCTTTCGCTGTCCATAGCTTTCTTGGTCACTGTCTCTCTCCATCTGGTGCGGTCTAGAGCTATATCTTCCCACTGGTCAGTATTGATGTTCACTGATTTGAGGTCACGTTTTATTACATCTATGTAACGGAGGTGGGGGCGACCAGTTTTTCTTGAGCCTGTCGCAAGTTGTCCGTAGAGGATGACTTTCGGTATGCGATTGTCCTCCATCCGGCGAACATGTCCAAGCCAACGCAGGCGGCGTTGTCTGAGGGCTGTAAAGATGCTGGGAATACCTGCTTGTGCAAGGATCTCTGTATTGCACACTTTTTCTCTCCATGTGATTTTCAAGATCCTACGAAGACATCGCAAATGGAATGAGTTCAGTCTACGCTCTTGCTTTGCGTAAGTGGTCCATGATTCACTGCCATACAGCAGCGTGCTCATAACGCATGCCTTGTAGACTTCCATTTTGGTCGCTGTTGTTAGCTTCTGGTTTTCCCAAACTCTTGACCTAAGTCTAGCGAAGGTCGATGCAGCTTTCCCTATACGTTTTTTTATCTCCTCATCTAGAGAAAGGTCATCTTGAATTGTGGATCCTAGATAGCAGAATTCATTTACGGCATCCAGCTTGTTATCATCTATGAGGATGGAGGGTGGTGCTGTAGCAGGGGGTCCCATAACATTTGTTTTCTTTGTGCTGATAGTTAAGCCATATTCTTTACAGGCCTGAGAGAAGCGGGACATCAGTAACTGAAGTTCCTCCTGTGAGTGTGCCACAACCGCTGCGTCGTCCGCGAAGAGCATGTCTCTTATGAGGGTTGTTCTGGTTTTAGTTTTGGCCCTCAGTCTAGCAATATTTAGAAGTTTGCCATCGAATCTGGAATGGAGATATATGCCTTCGGTGGAACTATCAAATGCGTGGTGGATTAGCATTGAAAAGAGTATTCCAAAAAGGGTTGGAGCAAGGACACATCCTTGTTTTACTCCGCTGTTTATATTGAAACTTTCGGAGCAGGCCCCATTGAACTGTA
>JADKLZ010034187.1:23862-44122 GCA_021533235.1 Biomphalaria straminea
AATTTGAATTAAAAAAAACTTTTTGTACATAAAATCGTTCGCTCTAAATGTAAAACGCTTTGATCGACTTTTGACATACTTTTCGGTAACTTACGGCACTATTAGGCCTACATCTACATGTGTCGCGCAGTGGTACAAATGAAATGAACGTCATAGGTCATAATTATAATATCTCGCATTATAAATGTATATTATTAAAGTAATAAACTATTTACATAATACAATTTACTTTTTATTGTATTTTTTTATAACATTTAAGCCTTCAACTACCGATTCGGTTTAACTTTAAGTCTTTATTTTAATTTACTTTTTTTTCTTTTAGATTTACTTACTTATGCGCATTTAGACCTGATAACAACGCGGTTATTTTATCTAGATCTAGGTCACATCTAGGAAGCTAATGTGTCAAACAAGTTTTTATTTATTGACTACATTGCTGTGACATTCAAATTGTTAGGATTCAAGAGCTATACAAAATTAAACTCACAATATTACATAAACAATTACATTCACGCGTTTGATTTGCTTTTAAAATATAGACTAGATCTATTGTATTGTTGTTTTTTTTTTGTTGCCTACACGGCTAACACAATATTCACCAAGGCAACGCGTATTGAGGTCACAAACATTCAGCTCTAAATAAAATAAAAACATTGTTGGCTTTTGACGAATAAATGAGTTATTTTTGGATTTAAATCATTGAGAGTTCAATATTTTACTCTCTTAAATTTACGGTTGAATTACAGTCCATTCATTTCATATTTTAATCAAATTAACATTGAATTTTGTTTTCTAAAGCATTTTTTACATGAATGCAACTATACCTAATATCGCGTAAAATAAGGTCAAGTTTCTATTTATAGCTTTATTCATGATTTCTATTTTAACGTGAATCTCTCGCATTCGCTTTACTTTAAACATTATTATTTTCTTTAATTGTTTCTAATGCACAATATCACTGACTACATCAGCAATACGCAAATTAAGACCCGCGGGCAGCGGGTAATATCTGTCTAGTATATATATATATATATAATGATGATAATAATAATAATCACAGAAAAAAATGTTTTCATTTTCTTGAATTTTTTTTTTTAGAAAGTTTTCCATTCCAATTTTTTTGTTAATTTGCAATAAAGTCACTCTATGTCATACTTTGCCATACATTTTTTATCCCTGCATTTCTGGAGGCTTTTAGTAACTGTTGCTTGAGAGCAGAATATTTTTCTATAGTTATTTTTAGTTGTGACATCATTTACATCTTGTTTGTATCTGATCTTTCTGTTTAGCATTATGTAGTGAATGCAAAACCAGATGGTGAAAGAATGTTTTAGAATATACACATACTCTATTTTTTTACATTATTTTTTTTTTTTTAAATGACGTAAGTGCAAATAAAGGCAATTTAAAAGCTTTTCATTACTATCAATAGACGGACAAAAAAAAAAGGACCCCCCCCCAAAAAAAAAAAATTTGCGGTGTAGTGAATAAGTGCAGGCATGCCGTATTATGTAACAGTACAGTACATAAATAAAAAGACATTTCTTGACATTGTACTTAAATTATAATTAAAATCTGTAATAATTGGTTTGTTAACCCTTTAATACTAAGAAAACACATTTGAATGAATGAATTGTCCTCTTGTTTACAGCAGATGTTTCTACAAAGTCAAGCTCAGAGTCCATTGGTTGGTCAATTTGTTCAGACAGAAAGTGGATTAGTCTGGCAACCTACTAGTATGTACGGTTCACTAGAGGCCACAACAGCTACTGCTCTTCCCTTTCCTCAGGCTACAGGTATTTTGTTAGATATAAAAAAAAACATTTTGGGGATTTATGCTGTCAAATACTGTCAACTAAGGCTTGTAAATTAATTTACTTATAATTGTAATAGAAACTTTGGCCTTACTTGATAAATGTTTTATTGTAAATTACCATCTAGTACAAAGTTTAAATTGTTTGTATCTCCATATTTAGCTATGTCCATATTTATTAACTAAATAGTCTAATCATGCATTATGTAAAATAAGCCAAGCTTGTCATCATAATTTATTGACTTTGATATTACAAAGTTTTTAAAAAATATAATTCAAAGAAAGTAATACATTAGCTTGGTGTCACAAATCGCATAGTATGTCGATTGTGTAATGAAATCACTAGAAAATGTTAGACTTGTGTTAATTCTATTCCAGTCCTGACCCAAAGTCCAGTTGTAGAACAAGTTCATCAAGAAATCAGTGCCACCAATCCAGTGGTAGAGACCCATGTTGAACAGGAGACAAGTGAAGCTCAGCATACAACTTTGGTTAATGGAGACTCAACGGTACGACCCTTTAGTTTCTTTCAATAGGTGGCTATTCATTTATTGTTGGACATCGGACACTCCAATTATCAAATATAGAGTTGAAAATAACAACCTCTGTCAGGATTTGAACTCAAAACCTTAGTTTATTAGACATGTATATTTAATTTATATACATACCTTGTTTGAACATGTGTATAGTATCCATAGTTTAACTCTAGATCATGACATTTGTGCAGATCAGTTTTAAGCCTTAAGTAATTTTGAAACATTTTATTGGAAAAGTGAAATTTGGGATATACCATCAGCGTTTATTATTTCCACTGTCACTTGGCTTGAATTGTTATTGTCAGAGAGAGACAGTCACTCAAACACAGCTAGCTACTTAGAAGGTACTTACTGAGCATAAAAGTTGTAAATAGTTTAATTAATTTTCTTTCATGTCTGACATTGGTACTTTTTAGAGTGTCTTCTTTGTTGCAATTCACTGCCAGATGAAATAACTATGATGCATATTTTAAGAAATGAGTCAGAAGTCTTCGTTTATTTGTCTATACACAGCACCTTATGTTGTAGAGAAAAAAAAATGGAATCTAATGAAATCTTCTTTCAATTAGGTAAAGGGTGTCTTAATAATTACTGTATACCACAAGATACTGAAGGTATAGAAAATATATCACAATAAAAAAAAACATTTAGAGAAAGCGTACTAGCTTCAGACAACACCTTCACTTCCCTAATGAATTATTGGGACACCATACATGATCTTTTGACCTTATTTCTCTATTCCTCTTTTTTACCTTAGAGTCTTTTTCAATGAGAGGACAGTCCATTCTTTTTTAATTTTGTCTTCCCATCACTTTTTCTGTCTGCTTCTGATACTGTTCCCTGAAAGAAGGTCTTTGCAAGCCCTGAGGACCTTGTGATAAGGTTTTAGTTTGCGTTTTTTGACAGTAGTCAGCAGGTATTATGGGATGACGTGTGCAGGGCCAGCTTTAGGCCACTGCAACACTATGCGGCAGCAGTGGACTCCTACTCTACTTCTAATTCTAGGTGTAAATCATTATATCAAACCAACTTTTTATTACAGGGTTCCAGCGCCCTCCTGATATTCCAGGAGCTCCTGGAAATCAGAAATTTCAAAATATACGAAAGTCATGCAAATCTTCTGACAAATAGAAAAATTGTCATATTGGGGTGTCGTTCAATATGTAAACTGCCAGTTGTAGTCAGATAAAATAAAAAGCATTGTCCGCTTTCATTTAATAAAAATGTAATAGTGGGGGAATTATAACCATAATAGAAAGTTAATTTACATTTAGATCTAAATGTATCTCAATCTCAAATATCAAAAGCGGTATTTCGTTGTCGATAGTAAATCTTAAAGGCAGATCTGAATGTTTATTCGCTTTTTGATGGAAAACAACCTTCTACTGTAGATAGCTTGCAAAAATAATTTGACAGTGATTTTGTACTTAATAAAAAATGAATAAAAAGCAAAGACTAATTTATTTTCTTATACCAATCTTAATTTTCACTTATTCTCCAAATTTATTTGATTTTAATATACCATTTGTCTTTGATGGTCTATCATTTAATTGACTTGAAAGTGTATCACTTTTTTAAATTTGTTAATTTGGACCAATGATACTTAAAAGTGTATCACTTTTTTAAATTTGTTAATTTGGACCAATGATACTTGAATTAGAGGTGAGTTGACATTAATGACATTTTCTTGTATCCATTCCAGTCCACACTAACTGGATCTATGAATACAACAACCACTCCTCAAACCACTGGAAGAATTCAAATAGCAGCTGAAGATCCAGAGGATGAATCCACACAACCTCTCTATGTGAACGCCAAACAGTATCACCGTATTCTGAAAAGAAGAGAGGCCAGAGCCAAACTAGAAAGTTCTGGAAAAGTTGTTCGGAAACGTAAGGTCAGTGATGAGAATCACTGTTCTAAACCTTTTTTTATGGTTTGTAGAGGTATTAGGTTTGTATTCAATGTATTTATTGTCTGTTTGGTGTTAAGTTTACACAAGTTTCATATGGTTTGTATATGATGATACAGTGCTATTTTCCTTCCATCCATCTCAGTGGTGCTACAGCCCATGGAGGGCTCTGGCCTGCTTCAACACATTCTTTCATTCAGATCTCTCCTGGGCCTTTCCTTCTTCATGCCCTAACCCCAAGCTGTTGCAGATCTGCCTCCACATCATCAATCCATTGCATTCAGGGTCTGCCTTTAGTACACTATTTTCTCATAATAGAAATTACATTTTTAAAAAGCTTCCATGAACTCTCCTCTCTCAGAATAAGCATTGCTTTTTATTTATCAAACATACAGAGCACAATTTAAAAAATCTTTTAATATTTATTAACCATATACTTGAAACTCAGAAAGCATTTAATTTTTTTTATTATTACTGGCATTGCTTGATGTATTCAAGGATGGGAATCTTAAAAAAAAAATGTCTGATCCATTTTTTTCCAGTCATTCTGTGATAAAAAACATTTGAAAATTTTTATAGGATATTTTTTTAATGAAAAAAAAATTTATTTTTCCATTTTTAGAAGAATGTGACCTAAGTTTTGATTTATTTTGTACATGTGCCCATTCAATATCAGTCTATTACATAATTGAAGGGTTCTAATTTAAAACAATCTATTTTTTTCTAGAATCTAGGTCTAAAAGTCTTGATGTAGATATTAGTGATTTTTTTATCATTATAGATAGATATCTGGATCTAGATCTAGATTCTTTAATTTGAATACTTTTTATATAGATCTAGATCAGTATGAGTGGTGTGCCCAACCCTTTGTGCAGTAAATCTCATGTAGTGTCATTAATTTGTAACATTATTTAAAGAAAATACTAAATATAATTACTTTCTAGCTTATTTTGAAAGAATTCCATAACTTTATTATTTAGTTCTCCACGTCATGGCGGTTCACAAACGTGGGTGTAGAAAGTTTCCTAAAATTTTTGCAAGTCTGTTCCCATCACTGATAATTAAAGCTATAGATACTGGGTTTTTTTTTACGCATAACAAGCATCTGCAAATCATTCTATTTTAAGGTTAAAAAAAGCGTTAAAGTAGGTAGAGATTTATATAATATTTGAATGAGATTTAAAAAAAGAAAAAGTATAAAATATCAAATTTCAATTGGGAAATGTAAAACAAGTTTAAATCATGTAGCTGTGTTTTTCTTTGCACATTTTTTTGTGTGTTTATTGCCTTTTATTGATGCAATTATTGTAACGATAAAAAAAATTTAACATATCTACCTTTTGTAAATATGTTTTCCTTTTCTAGCCATGATAAGCATTTTTGTAATTTTGAATGTAACAGAATCTTTTAATATAGGGTTATAACTAGATCACAAAAATTGTTTCAAGCTCTCTTTATAAAAAAATAAATTCAAATGTGGTTGGATAGGGTAGAAAGTTTAAGTGTTAAACAATGTTATTCTGTATATAAAATTCAGCTATTCTCACCCAATTTTTAAGAATTTTTTTTTTTTTTTTTAAATAACTGTTCCAGTGTTTGAAAATTATATAGCCTATAATTATTTACTATATACACATTTTATTGAAAGGATTGATAATAAGGCTTTGTTCTGTTCTATTCTATTACATTGGTTTTCCTATTTATTTAAAATTTTGAAAATATTTTTGAAATTAGCAAATTTGTATTGATTATACAAAATATTGTGTTTGAGTTATCTTCCTTCCCTTAGCTTTAAAACAGCATTTTAAAGGTGCTGTTGGGTTAAAATTATTATTTAATTTGGTTTTTAAATACTTTATTTTCTTAATCAGATCTCTGTGCCGGTATATCATATATAAAAAATATTTTTTTCCAGAAATATCTTCACGAGTCACGTCACAAGCATGCTTGTCAACGAACACGAGGAACCGGCGGTAGATTTTTCTCAATTAAAGTAGAAAATGAGGCAGAATTCGGACTGAAAGATGTAAGTACAAGACAAATTTCATAAGACGTTTAAGAGTTTAGACAAAAATTTGTTTTTGTCCAATGTGTCGTCTACTACTTAAACCTGTTTGCTCTTTTTAAATGTGTCTGATAGTTCTTTTGTTCCCTCTTTAGAAATATCAGATATAACCCTAAATTAATTTTCATTTTCAAATTAAAGACATTACACTTTAAATGTATCAACACAGGAAACAGACAGGCATTCTCCAAGCAGTATAGATAATCAAAGTCCTTCACCTTGACATCAAGATACATTATATTGACAAACTAAAGAGACTTTATCATCAGGAGATTACTAGACAGGATGGTTGGAATATCAAGATCTACTATTGACACACCCCCCTGGCCGGGGGGGGGGGGAGAGACTTGATCTGATCTCTCATGTCTTCTTCCACTGTTTAATTAATTACGAATGAATTCCCTTGATAAATGGTGACAATTGTTTGACTGTGATTTGATAGACATGTATAATATATTAATTTTCATTGTTGTTATATTTTTAGTACATTTGTTATAATTTGTGTTTGTACATTGGGTTGTTTTACTTTGTGTTAAGAGTATCTCATATATGATCTTAACTCCACATTTTCACTCAATCTGCATTTATGCATCATCTATATTTTTTTTTCTTAGTATTGTTCTGTATTGTATGAAGTTTCAAATTTGATAGAAATGGAGAGACTCCCATAACTTAAAAGTGTAATATTTTGGATGTCCATATTTTTGTAAAAGAAAAGTGTGTCTAGCAGTTTATTTTGTACTTTCCTAGACCCACAATTTTAGTTTTACCTGAAGCATTAAGTGATCTGCTAAGTTTTTTTAAAAGAGTTTATTGCTTCTGTCTTAGTTAATTAGGAAGTAAATGAAAATCAAATTAAAGGGTTTAGTGTTTAGGTACTTTTGTTAGGTCTTTTATGTTGAGATGAAAATTTCTGTATAATTTTGATGCATCACTATTATAAGGCTTTTTTTTTTGTTTATAAATATAGAATCTTTGACTTGAAATGGTTTTCCTATAAGAAGTTAAGTTTGAAATGAAGCTTCTGCTTGGTTCTTACTTGACTAAATATTATTATGTCCAAATTATTCAGCACATTAAAAAGAAGTTTAAAGACTCATATATTTACTCAAATATCTGGTTGTTACTGATATGCTCTAAGAATGGATCTCTTTAGTTATGTTCTATGTTAGTTTTGTTCAATTGACTTTTTTTAAAACCTAAACTTGATTTCAATAATTAATAATGTATTGGGTACATTTTGTTTTCAATGTATGCTGAGAGTATTGAATTCTTTTTGTCTGGGTGTAGGGACAACCAGGTTGTATGTACATGTCAAGACTAAAGACATTTTAATTTTTGTTGAGTTTCCTTCTATGAAGGACTAGATAAAGTTATGAACTTGAACTGACTGAAGTGAAGATGAAATTCTTTATTAATGTGTTAGTGAAATAATTTGTGTGTACTGTGTAGTGCTATCACTTTTTTTTTTGCTATCAATGCCATGTATTATATACAAGTCATTCAAGTGGTACATGTGAAGATTATTGATCAAACTTACTCAATAGAACAGCAATCAAATATTCTCTCTTTGGTTCAACTTGCTGTTATTACTAAGAATGTCTGCAAGGAATTCACAGTTGGATTAGCACATCAAAAATGGAATTATAGTTGTCTTATGATGAATGAAACTAGAACTATTCCAATTTTACACATCAATATATTGTACAGATTCTATTTCAGTTTTGGTGTTTGATAGCTATGTTACACTATTTGAGTTGGACTAAACCAAATGTATTATCCTTACACCACTCAGCAGACTTTCTTACATTTCATTGAAATTTGGGTCAGTTTGATTTCTGTTCCAATGTATGTATGCTTTGATTTTTGCTAACATTTTCTCTGTTCAACTTAAGAAAATGAATAATGGTGTGTAGAAGTTTTTAGATCTTGTCCATTTCTCTCTGTACATTTCTCTTTGAACATCACAAGCACCATGCCTGTCAATCACTCAGTATTAAGAACTGGGCAGCTGATTAAAGTAAGAGGATTTCAAGAGTTGACAAGTCAATGGCTCTGTTAATAATGTGACAATGGCTTGTGTTATTTCTTTGTTCATCAATGTGCAATATTTCTTTAAAACTAATCTCAGTACATACAAACATATCTATATTATGATGAAATTAAACATTTTATTTACCTAAAGAAAAATGTTTTTTTGTTAACTGTTATGAGTTGTGCTTTGAAATTTTTTAAGTACGGGTATTTGCTACTTTTTCTCATTATTTCTGCAAAAATTAGAATTTTTGTGCACTTTTTAGTGTGCTTTGGGTTGCATTAAGAATTGGGCAGAATTTTTTTTTTTTTGATGTTCAATTGTCTGGATTATGAACTCAAAAATATATTTTGAATTAAGCCATGACATTCCTCATAAAAATTGGATGTGTAAGTAGTACTGTAACTACTAACTCCTATAAGTATTTGAAGTTCATCTAAATAACATGATATAGCAACATTTGGAAACATCAAATAATTATGTTGTAGATAGCAGGTACTTATGAACTAAAACAGCTTTCATGAATGTACACCTTCAAAGTCATGCATTATTCTCAGTGGTATGAATATATATAAGTGTGATACCAATGTGACTATGTTAAGTAATATTCTTATACTTTGCTTACTGTTTTGCCCTCCATCATGTAGAAGGTTTAATACTAATTTCTATAGGCACTTTTAAAACAGAATATTAAGATACAACTTTATTTTTCAATCCTTTTAATAGTTGACACTCACTTCTTAGCCTTTAAAATTTTAAAATACAGACATTACTTAAAAAAGATGTTTGACTTCCCCAGACTTGCTGATCTCAGTCTCCACAGGTCTAGGTGGCATGTATGCACTACGCAAGACATCAGAGTTTCTGTTCAGGGCTTTTACAAGAGAGGATTTGAGCCTCTCAATCCCTCTCTCTGGAGTTTGATGATGATGATCTTCTAAAATACAGACCTTACTTCAAAAAAATGATGATTACTTCTTATGTAACATGCATCTAGTCATGCATGTTAACCAATGACTTACATTCTGCTAAGCCTTTGGTTTTCCTGGCTGGCTCAGGCAACCCATTCCATGCTGTAATAGCAATAGGGAAGAAGGAGCATTTGTAAAAATGTGTCCTAGCATATGGAACAAGAAATGTGCCTTTATCTTTGTGTCTTTCTGAGTACTTAATTGGATTTTATATTATTTAAAATGATGGTATTTCGTGGGAAAAAGTTGTAAAGGTTGGGTGGGTGGAAGTCTGAATGTTTCACTAATGACAATGTATGTCATGGGTTCGATCCCCATGCTAACCATTTTATGTAAAGATGTATTTTTGTTTAAAGAAATAATTGTCAAGTGAGAAGAAATACAGTTAACTAATATATTAAGTTTTAGATATCTAAAAAAAAAAAATTAACTGCAATGTAGAAAAATATTTTTTTAATACAAAATACGTATTTCATTTGATACAAAAACCTTAATGTTAATGAAAGCATCAAAACATATATACCTCTAACAAGTAAAAAAAATATAAATTATGGCACTTGAGAAATAGATGTATGACAAAACTATGATGGTAACATTTTCTTGACAGATCAAAACATTAAAGCTCTTAAGTGTTCTTTTTGTTTGACCTGAGTGATAGCATCATTGACCTGCCAAATGAAAATAATTTTTTTAAAAAGTTTATGTCATGGCTAAAAAACAAAAATAATGTTGATATAATTAGACTAACTTAGACTTAGGTCCTCCAGTACAGTTTCATGTACCGTAATAAATAACCATCCAAGCTGGAGGATCAGCTAACAACAATCACTTAAATGCTTTTTTTTATGAACTAAGACAAATGTAAAATAATTAGTAAAATAATAATTATTAAAAGCTATGACAGAGTCCAAGGTTAAAGGACTTTGTCCATCCAAATACTATCTTCTTTGATCTGTAATGTATAAGATAAAAGACTTGTATAGCTCTGTTGAACTGCTTATACTGTAAGCTAACACTGGACCACACTTGAATTAGTGTTAAAACATTAACCTCTTGTTTTATGTCAGCAGTGGCATGCTACTTAATTATAAAATAGTTCGTGGAACACCAATTTAGGGCTCGAGGAACACAGCAAACATATGCAAGCTTGGCTTCTAAATTCAAACCTGCACACTTTTGAAATAGTAATGTAGTTCAGTCTCTGCTCTATGTGCCTTCTTACTGTTTAAGTTTTTTTTTTTCAATTTGAATATAATGTTCTTTGTTTAGATGTGGTGGCTGAGCGGTAAGGTGCTGGCTTCCAAACAGGGGGTCCCTGGTTCGAATCTTGGTGAAGACTGGGATTTTTAACTTCAGGATCTTTGGGCACCCATGGGTCCACCCAGCTCTAATGGGTACCTGACTTAAGTTAGGGAAAAGTAAAGGCGGTTGGTAATTGTGCTGACTACATGACAGCCTCGTTGACCGTAGGCCACAGAAACAGATGACCTTTACATCATCTGCCCATGAGACCACAAGGTCTGAAATGGGTAAGGGTTCTTTTTTTATCCAAATCTTTAACATCATCTTATCTTATAAAATACAGAGGTTACTTAAAAAAAGAAGATGATTACAACCTACTTGTCATGCATTTAGTCATGCATATTAACCAAGGACCTAAATTTTGCTAAGTCACTGGTATTCCAGGATAGCAAAGGCAACCCATTCTATGCTCTAATAGCAAATTTGTACAAATTTGTCCTAGCATAAGGAACGAGGAATGTGCCTTTATCTTTGTGTCTTTCTGAGTATAAAGTATAAATTGTAAACATCCTGGGAGCATATTTATGTTGCCCACCATTATTCCATTTGTTAAATGTTAAATAAATTAATCACATTTTACAAGCAATTAAAATCAAGACCAGCATATTCAAATCTGGTAAACTGAATGTCTTTTATTTGGACAGAATCTTAATTAATGTTTGTGAAATAGGGCAGACAGTATTTTAAAAATATCATCTATGGTCTTCAATCACAGAAACAAAATATTGAGACCAAAACTGAAATTAAATAATTAATGAGGATAAAAAGAATATAAGATAAGATAATTTTTATTGATCCAATCTAATGGGAATTCAGTTTGATTACAATTAAAACTATGAATATTTGGTGATAAATAATTGTGACAATTTGCAGCCTTTAATTCATTGTTATCTTAAAGAGAAAAAGAACTAACATAATATTTGTACTTACTTGATAAAATGGAATCTATTCCTACTATGACATGTATTTTACTTTGATGACTGTAGCAACAGGTGACGCCTCATTAAAATAAATGGAGCAGTTAAAGCACTCCCAAAGAATAGAACGAAATAGATGGTCAGTTTGGTCTTGTTGCGAATATCAAATGGAAGATTCTGAAAGTAAATCAGGAATATATTTGATGGCATTGTCATTTTATAGTCTTACTATTAATCACATATGTTATATATCAATTATCTACTACAAACAAACTAGATCTATGTCTGTCAACCTTTTATTCAAATATGAAATCCAAGGTTAACTCTCTCTCTCTCTCTCTCTATATATATATATATATATAAATGCTAAAACAATATGATTCCTTGAGCGTATATATAGATTAGTAAGATGGATATAGGATATTGTGATGAGTTGTGACAAATAGATCTAGACTAGAGTCTAATGGTCTAGTAGTAGTTATGACCTGATGATCCTTTTACAAGATAATGAAGTAAAATTATTTTGCTACATAAATAGAAAGGCTTTTAAGAATACAGATCAGCAGTTTTATATTTCAAACTGAAAGAAAATGGCAACTATAATATTTTTTGAAAAAAAAATTTACAGGTCAGTAATTTACCGATTCTCAATAGCTTCAAGAATGTGCTTGATAAACCGACATCCAAGGCACCATAAAATAAAAATATATCACGACTTATATTAGACCTAGATCTAGTCTAATAAAAAAAAAAGCGGAATTATGAATCTTCTACCTTAGTCAGGCTTAGTGTGACCATAGCTTGTCCTAATTGATATTGATAGAACTACTAACTAGATCATCTAATACCGTACTCACAAATAATTATATATATATGTATAATGGACTATTACAGGTCTAGATTTAGATTTCCTAGAAAAAAAAACAATAACATTCTATCCATAGCCTTCTTAAAGTCTAGATTTATATTTTTTCAAAGAGCTTACTGATCCTGGTATGCCCTCTTGCTGCCATCCCTGACTTTTTCTAACAGTGGATGTCTTAAATTGTCTAACAAATAGCCTAGAGACTTGACTGAGAGACATTTTTGCGGTCCTATGACCCTAGTGGTCCTACGTATAGCCTACGTGACAAAGGTCACACAGGCAGATTAGATCATGATAATCATTTATAGATTTGCTATAAAGTTATAAACTATAACAAATGAAATTATCACGAATTGAAAATAACCAGGTTCTCTCCCTTTTACCTCTGAGGCTGCTTAAAATTAAAAATAAAACTAATAGGCCTGGCCTACTACCGTAGAAACTTAATAGTAAGCTTAGCTACAGGCACAGCGCTTCCAAAATTGTATATTATTTTATCTTTTTGAATAGAGGACGTTCCTTCAAAATAGAAGATACGTCCTAGCCTTGGCCACCTGTTAATTTATTCCATCGTGTTAACTAGAGACAAAACGCTGCTAGGTCATTGGACTTTCCTGGCTGATGCAGACAACCTGTTTCGTGATCTAAATGGCGCTATAAAATGAAGAAAAAAAGACCTCAACGCATTGGTCATACTATACTATCTAATGGAATAAGAAATGTGCCTAGATCTTGACTTTGTAAATTATGGCTTAGTGTTTTCTGTGTTATTGCTACTTTACTTTTTAGTCTCTGTTTTGAAGTGTCTCTAAATATAACGTAACACTGCTTATGTTTATGAGAGATTAATTCATGTAGTGGCATGCTACTTAATTATAAAATAGTTCGTGGAACACCAATTTAGTGCTCGAGGAACACAGCAAACATATGCAAGCTTGGCTTCTAAACTTTCTTATCAAACGCCCACAATATGTAAGAGCGAACGGGCATGTCAGGCTCGAGAGAGCTTAGCACTGGAGCGCCGCAAGGGTGCGTCCTGTCACCAGTATTGTATACCATCTACACTGTTCTATACCAATGACATACAAGCCAATCAGCTGACACTCACATCATGAAATTTGCTGACGACACAGCAATCACCGGCCTTATTGCAGGTGATGAAAATCTGTAGCATTCAACAATTAACACTTTTTACCAATGGTGTACATAAAATTTTATTTTAAATGTTCAGAAAACTAAAGAAATGATAAAAGATTTTAGGTAACATATAGTCCATCTTGTAGAAATTCAGATAAACAACCAAACCGTAGGCTAAATGCAAGAATATAAAAACCTAGGTGGGCCTACAGCCATCAACAACAAACTGAAATGGAGTGAACACTGTCAAAACCCTTACACCAAAATTCACCAACGACTATTCTAGAATCTATCTTAGAAAGCTAAAACAAATAAATAAATAAATAAAATTGACAAAACAGTAATTAAACTTTTTTTATGAAGTAACCATCAGCAGTCTAATTAACTGGTAATACTTCACTGGCACAAAGACTTAGACTAAATAGACTCATTAAAAAAGCATCGTAGATGTATCACTCAAACACAGCTACCGTCTCTTTGAGAACATTTTCATGAAAGATGTCTTTCCGAAACACACACGAACCTGCACCTTTTAAAACAATATTACATCAGTGTTACTGCCTTTGTTAGCAATCTAAAACATTCCAGGTAGCAGAAGTAATTTATCTGTCAAGGGGGAAAGACAGCTGGGGAGACATATAATAGAGACTGAAAGCTGGGGGGCGGCAGGGCATGAGGTGAGACGTCTCGGGGAGGTCAGGCAAAAAGGGTAGCTGGGGTCAGGAAGGCTAGTTCAGTTCCCGTTTATGTCCCTTTAGAGCAGTGGTTCCCAAACTTTTTTGTCTCGTAGACAACTTGTCATGTTTTCTAGTTTTCGGTAAATGTTAATTAGACCTATTTAATTTGCCTTAAGTATCATTGTATGATTTCTTTCAAAGAATAGTTTCTCGTGTATTTCTTGATCTTTCACGACTGTCTCTAATATTGGATCAGAGGAACTCTTTTCACATTCTCATCTTATCTCATCTCTGCCTGTGGTCCCTACTGGGGCATAGGCCACCAACCAGCTTTCTCCAGGCATCTAGGTTCTGGGCGAGTCTCTCCAACTGTCCCCATGTCTTGCCCATCTGCTTAGCTTCTGTTTCCAGTTCGCGGCGCCATGTGTTCCTGGGCCGTCCTCTATTCCCCTTTCCAAGGGGGTTCCAGGTTAGGGATTGCCTTGTTATGTTGGATGCTGGCTTGCGCAGGGTGTGACCTATCCATCTCCAGCGTCTCTAAAGGATATCTATTTCAATGGGCTGCTGTTATGTTCTTTGCCACAGTTCCTCATTCGAGATCTTGTCTGGCCAGCGGATCATAAGAATCTTCCTCAGGCAGGTGTTGATAAATACCTGGATTTTTTTCGACGGTGGTTCTCCAGGTCTCTACTCCATAAAGTAGTATCGGCTTAACAATGGTGTTAAATAGCCTTAACTTGGTGGTGGTGCTTAATTCCCTAGATCCCCAGGTGTTCTTCAGCTGATGGAAGGCTGCTCGAGCTTTACCAATGCGGGTTTTGACATCTGCATCTGTTCCTCCATGGTGATCTATGATACTGCCTAGATAGGTGAAGCTTTCCACCTCTTCCAGTGCCTCACCTTATTTTGAACACCTTGCTCTTTCCTCTGTTATGGTAAGACCCATTTTAGCTGAATATTCAGCAACAACATTTATCTTTTCCTGCATCTGCTGCTGTGTGTGAGAAAGAAGAACTAAGTCATCTGTAAAGTAGAGATCATCTAACTGTTTCCACAGTGTCCACTGTATACCGTTTAGATTCTGGTCTGTTGCTGCCTTCATGACCCAATCTATGGCTAGTAGGAATAAGAAGGGAGAGAGTAAACAGCCTTGTTTCACTCCTGTTTGGATTTCAAAATCCTCTGTCAGTTGTCTGCCATGCACTACTCTGCAAGTCATCCCTTCATGTGACTTCTTGATGATGTTAGTAATTTTTTCAGGCACTCCATAGTGTCTTAAAAGTCTCAGAGGGTCTGTCTGTCCACACTGTCAAATGCCTTTTCATAGTCTATAAAACTGACGTAGACAGGGGAGTTCCATTCCATAGACTGTTCCAAAGTTATGCGCAGTATCTGCGCATATCTGATCTGTGCATGATCTCTCCTTTCGGAGATGTGGGTCTACAGCATCTTTCATTCGGTTTAACAGAACACTTTCCCTGGAACGGACAGTAGCGTTATCCCTCGATAGTTGGAGCAGGAACTAAGATCACCTTTCTTTGGGAGTTTGATTCTGGTGGCACGTCTTCTTTTTCCCATATCTTGCATTAGTCATGGGACCAGGCGATATTAAAAACCCTACGCGCCATGCATAGCCGTATTTTGTGAGTTCTATAGTCTGAAAAGGCCTTCTGTTATTTGATATATGGAGCCCCATATAAGTCCAGATATTGTATGTAACTACTAAATATTTCTTATAGGCCCCAAGCTAGAGCTTTTGTTGCATACAGGTGAATCCGGCCCTGGCTCCATGGTTGTTACACCATCGGGTGTAGGCCCCTTAATGGTCGTGAGCCCAGGTTCATTGAACCCCTTCGCGCCATGGATGCTACGCCACTGTGTTGATGTACTGTTTAGCAAAGTAAACCTAATGTGCAAGTTGCTGCTTTTGTTGAAACAATAAATGAAGACTATTCAGCGGCGTAGCTAGGGTGGCAGGTGGGGTGGGGATCCAAATTTGAGAGCGCCCAAATTTGTTTTCCATTAAATATCAAGCATTTATATAAAGTCAGTGTGTCGAATCTCAAATGCAGGGGTCCTTAGAGGGGTGAAGCCTCTCGGGCCTCAAATCCCTAACTACGCCACTGAGACTATTGTACTGTTCGATATTATTTAAGAGTATTTGTTCAGAAATCCTACAGACTTCTGGTTCTCACAAATATAACATATTACAAATGATTTTCTGCAATTTCTTTGGGTAGTTGTTCATCGGAGTTCACAAAAATATTTCAGAAAATAATGCAAATTTAATACATTTATTATTCTCTTTGAGTGCTGTCAACCATGATAGAGAAAAATTGATTTGGATCTCCTTTAGGTGTTTTTCTAAAATTGCATTGCCCAAGTCTATTATCTCGTTTTGAATTTGTGGGTCGAGGCCGAGGTAAAAAGTTGTGTCTTTGTTTTCT
Organism: Biomphalaria straminea; assembly: GCA_021533235.1. Classification (NCBI taxonomy): domain Eukaryota; kingdom Metazoa; phylum Mollusca; class Gastropoda; family Planorbidae; genus Biomphalaria; species Biomphalaria straminea. Next base: position 40,540 of record JADKLZ010034187.1, read on the forward strand.
TAAGAATTTATTGTTGTTGTTACTCGTTAACCTAAACGATACACTTTGCGATGACCACTAAATGAAAGGTTCTAGCATTTTAAAGTTACAATTATCACCAACTATGCGATGAATTACTTTGTTTAGATCATCCACCGTTCCCTGTCTTTCAGATTGTCTGTATGTTGGGCAAGCTTGTTGGTGAAGTTAAGTAATTACGCATATATTTTTTTTTTGACGAAAACTCAACGTTGGTGATGTGTCTGGGTATAAATCTGAGACCGTCTTTACGACTTTCCAGTGCACATACCAGACGAGAAAGCAGCCATTCAAGTACCAATCAGAATATGATGTTTCTTTTTCTTGTTTCATACCTATTTTAAGTCTAAATATAGAGTTCTGGTAATGAAAAAAAAAGATTCTTACTTTAAAAAAAAAAGCACAAAAAATTGTTACTACTATCAACTAACATAGATGAAAAACACAAAAGAAAGAAGGAAGTATGGGACCCAAACGTCACCACCAGCGCACCGTCGGCACATTACAATAAACTTGATGAAAGCAGTTCCTTACAATGACTCTAACTGAAAAAAAACGGGTACATTATTTTTTTACCATTTTATTTTTACAAAATTGCAGTGTAGGGCAGGCCACAATTGGTTATTAGTCATGGGACCAGGCGATATGAAACTCCTACGCGCCATGTAGTGTCGTATTTACAATCGAAAAGGCCTTAAGCTATTTGAAATAATGGGCCCCATATAAGTCCAGATAGTTAATGTAACAACAAAGTATTTCATGAATGCCCTAAGCTAGAGCTTATGTTACATTGAAGGGTCCTGGCTCCATGGGTTGTTTCACCATTGGGTGTAGGCCCCTAAATGGTCGTGGGCCCGGGTTCATTGAACCCCTTCGCGCCATGGATGCTACGCCACTGCACCTATAGTATATAGGCCTATACTGGGGGGTGGGGTATTAAAGGCGACGCATACGTGCACGTTCCTTCATTAGTGATAGATAAAACATTAAGAAGTAAATGCATGATATAGTATCATTTTGGCTCTTCTTTTAGGCATATAGACTCAGGACCTCAGTGTTTGTCTTCAAAGATTGTCAGTTTCATAAGGTTAGTAAAAATAGCCTAAGTCAGACCATTCTTACCTAACAACAAAACTTATCGAAAAATCACACAATCTGTAAATGTAAGCTACTACTACTAATGTATTGTCAAATAGATTGAATTCTAAGTAAGAGTGCATTATTTCAGGAGGCTACTCAAGACCCCACCGTGACCTACTTTTTTGGCACATCTGACTCAGTCTAAGTCGCTTTTACCATGCACCAGTTTCTATGATTACAATGAATCAGTTGTTTAATAATGTTTACCATGCATATGCATCAGTAGGCCATGTTTACCGTGCATCAGTAGGCTATGATTACAATGAATCAGTTGTTTATCAATGTTTACCATGCAGCAGTAGGCTATGTTTACCGTGCATCAATAGGACATGTTTACCTTGCAGCAGAAGCTATGTTTACCGTGCATCAATAGGCTATGTTTACCGTGCATCAGTAGGCTATGTTTACCGTGCATCAATAGGCTATGTTTACCGTGCATCAGTAGGCTATGTTTACCGTGCATCAATAGGCTATGTTTACAGTGCATCAATAGGCTATGTTTATCATGCATCAGTAGGTTAGGTTACCATGCATCAGTAGGTTAGGTTTACCATGCATCAGTAGGTTAGGTTTACCATGCAGCAGTATCCATGCGTTTAAATTGTGTCAGATCAAGTAAGGGGCAATGGTTTAGTAAATACTTAGCCCCCCCCCCCCCCCCCGCGCCATTCGGCTCCTATGGCGTCAAGCTCTCCCCACAGAGATCGTTAACTTGTAATGGTAATTCCTAGGCGCTCACTGATGAAGTTAGTTCTTTGATTTGGCCTCAATAGAGAATATTGACAAAGACTCTGAGATCTGTCTCGACAAACATGACGGTGTTTGTATGATTGAAGTAAATAGTGGCGTCAAAAGGAAAAATAAAATAACTGTTATGATGCTCTCTCTCTCCTAATCAGCATTATAAACACTGCTTAACAACACAACTAAGAACTTAAGAAAGAGTTCGTAAATAATGTGGTACTTTAATGAGTAAATAAATAAATAACAGCCAATACGACTGCCGTACTGAACTCTACTGTCTATCTCATCCTGGACTCGTACGCTTCACTCGAGGACTCACTCCACCGGACTGACTCCACGGCCGACTAAGTCTCCTCGTTGTCCTAAACTGTCCTACATAGTCTTGTTTCTCATGAAAGCTTTCGATCACATGACCAATCACGGGTGATTGTTGTGTGTAATGGCCATACTAGTACTGTCCCTTGACACAGTTGACTGCCACTGAGATCGCTTGTGTTACGTGTGTCAGTTGGTCACACACAAAATTAACTCTATCGCTCCGCCAGTTACAACAATATTATTCATATTGTTATATTGTCACTTCTGCTTTTTTGTGGACTAGCCTTTTTACATGCACGCGACTTAGTTTATTAATAATTTAAACATTACATGTCCACTTCTTTGATAGCTTTCTTTTATCAGCGACATTTAGCTATGTCTTTTTCTTGATTTAGTCTGAGTTCCTTGTAGTGCATGTTAATTTTGTCACAGATCAGAAACAGGTCAAGTAGAATGTCTAGTCATGGAACTATAGTTCCATGGTCTAGTGTTGTAATGGCTTTGAATTTTTGATGACATCTAAAACAATTCATCGCTGTTATGCCACCAAATCATTTTTTTTTTCTGAACTAAATTTATTATGAACTTTTTTTTGATTACTGTAGAAGGGAATATTCAGCCTTGAATGGTAGGCTTATGACAGAAGGAAGTGCTGATCTATTTTTTGTTTATGGTAATAAAAAAAACAAAAAAAAAAACAACAAACAAACACAACGTCGCCTGGTCTAGAGTAAAAATTAAAAACATGGACCTAACATTTTGAAAGAGATCGATAAATGAGACAAAAGCACGTTCGTTTGGTTGTTTTAACACTGGATGACCATGTCTAGATACTGATAACATTACAAAACCTTCGCTTCAACCATTTTGACTTTTACATGGCTTAAATTTTACTTCTTAGAGATTTTGAAAGAAAGACTTAGTCGCTTATTTGATTGTAGATCTACAGATAGTTTGTCAAAAGTATTGAAGCTAAGAGGAAAATACAAGCATCATCTGTGACTTTTCTACATTTGTTAATAACTTGCTATTGTCATCATACTGTCACGATTCTCTCCCCTAGTAATCAGGCCTTCTGTAAACACTGCTCAACACATACAACTCAAGAACTTGACAACAAGAGTTTCAAAATAATCTAGTACTTAAATGGGTAAATAAAAACTGTCAATACGACACAATTGGCAGCACGATAAACTGACTACAAATGTTACACTGCACATTGCCGTACAGCCGTACTAAATTCTACTGTCTATCTCACTGAACATCACCGTACAGCCGTACTAAATTCTACTGTCTATCTCACTGAACATCACCGTACTGCTGTACTAAATTCTACTGTCTATCTCACTGAACATCACCGTAC
>JADKLZ010034187.1:44522-64932 GCA_021533235.1 Biomphalaria straminea
AGAGTGGGGCTACAAAACAGCGTGACGCAAAAGCTAAACCTAAGATAACGCAGCCACAATGAGTGGCCGTCTGTTAGGCATAAATCCAAAATCAACATTTCTGAACTGTGATAATCACTATCTAAACCTGTCAGCTTTTCATTCTGCTGAGATAGATCCAACAATTGTCACCTTTTTTTGTAACTGTACATGAATTGTTCAACTTTTTTTTTCCAAATTAACCCCAGAGATCCTTCCTTTTGAAGTTATTATCACATCCTTCCTTTTAAAGTTCTTAAGACTGATATCTACTAGGAACTTTAACAATTCGACCACTTCTGGTAGTCTTGACTGGCACAACAAGTTCGCTAGACGTTAATCTATAACTGTCTATTTCGTTTGTTCTAACCATTTACTGCTCGTTGTCTTCATCGGTATCATAGTACCCCCAAAGATGTCATCGAAACTCTTGTTAAAAAAGCTTTGATTTCTTCTTTTCCATCGTTTGTTTATGATGGGTGATGAATGTTTTTTTTTATGACAACTGCTTTCTGCTATGTTTGTCCAAGACGAACTCTCACTTTCTCTCCGACAAAATGACCTTTAGGTAGTCTTGATTTTCGTATTTCACTTTGCTTTTCACTTTGCTTTTCATCTGTCTTTCGTTGAGTCAGTGGCGTAGCTAGAGTATATGATGCCTGGTGCGGTACCTCATCTTGGTGCCCCCTCCAAAAAAAAAACAACAACTAAATAAATAATAACATTGCAAAACCTTACTTTTTTGTTCAAAATAATATGTATTCATTAATCAAATATTGTTAATTTAAAAAAAAAAAAAACACTTTTACATAAACATACTACAATGGAATTTTACGCTCTTTCTTGCTGGCAAAAGTATCAATAATTTTATCAAAATCAAATTTTTTCCACGAGCTCTTGTTCAATGGACAAAATGGCCAAATTAGTAAGTCGTAAATTTGTCATCGTTGATCACAAGTAATTCTTGATCAGTTTATGTTCGGAAAAACTTGCATATAGCGACGTTTACCGCAATAGCCAAAAAATATGTGAATCATGATGACGATATTCGGGACTGAATCATCAAGCTGATATTTGTTTTATAAAATTCAAGAGTTCAACGGGTCCTTGTTTTGGAAGTTAGGAGGCTTCTGATGAAACTGTGACAAAACTTAGGAGTCTCTTTCGCTCCAGCAGAAATTCGTTTTTATCAATGTCGCTAGGAGTACTATCGAGATTGATTTCGACCTGAGGATTTAATAGCTGGGAAGGCGACAAAAATTCATATATATCTGCTATATCATGAAGTTGCTTGAATCGGGTGATTATTTCTAGAACAATCCTGTCCAAGGTAGAATAAATTCCCCTTCGTAGCTCTTTTTGTGTGTAAGTATAGAGTCGTCACTTTTCTCACCAGGCATCTTTTTCTTATGGCCAATACGTTTTTGAGGTTCTGTACTGATTCTCAAATCTGAGCACACGCTTTCGGCAAAGGTAATGCTGTCTTCAGCGATGTCCTCTCGATTACTTCTTAAAAATGTTTTTTTTTAGTTTGAGTGAGCAGTCTCGAATAGAAAATCCTTGTTTTCAGTTAATACAGGAGCCCTAAATTCAAGGTAGGTGAGAAAATTAAAAGACTGAATAGCAACTAATAATCCACCTGCTTCAGATCTAGTCGATGAATTTTCATCTTTGCTAGTTAATGTCTCCAGTTTCTATAATTTTATAAATGTATCCCTAACCATCTTGACGACCTCTCCTCTGGCGCTCCAGCGGGTCTCAACTAAACGTTTAAGGCTAGTTCCGGTTAATTTGATGAGGATATCTGAGTGGTGTGTTGAAGTTAAGAAAAAGGTCCAGTGTACCAGCTGCCCGAATCCCTGCTAAATTAAGAGAATGGTTTGAGCAGGCAATGACACCGTAGTTTTGATCTTTCATGACCGCACCATTATCATAGCCTTGACTCCTGCAGTCCATTACGTCTAAGCCATCCGAACGCAGTTTCTCTAGAATCATCTCAGCGATTCCAGCAGCATGCTTGTCCTTTGTGTCGATGAATTCAATAAAAGACTCACGAACTTGCACCCCGTCATTGTCCATGACAACGTACCGTAAATTTTGGAAGTTTGATCCAGCTTTGAGATGTCAGGTGTACTGTCAAAAATAATAGAGAAATATTAGCTTGTTTTACTTGCTGTATGATTTGTTTTTTAACGTGATCCCCCAATATTGTAATAAATTCAGTTTGTATTTGTGGAAACAAGTATGTATTCAGTCTGGAACAAAGCTTTGTTCGAAGCACATACTACCTCAAGAGTGGATCGTACTTTGATAGTAATTCTACTAACTCCAAGAAATAGCCTTGATTTTGCCCTTCCAACACTTCTTCATCTCGCTCGCGATGCCCACAAAGTGCCATATTTTGCTTTGAGAAAAAACAAATGATGTCCAAGATTCTCTTCAGGTAGTCTCTCCAGGTTTTCGTCTCTTGTATAATCAAATCTTGGGCCTTGTTGTCAATATTGTTCCTTACTCTCAGGCGAACTTCAAGTTTGCTCCAAGCAAGCGATGACTGAATGTGAGCTCTGCTGGTCTCATGTTTTTCTATTTTCGGGGATAACCTCCACCACTCATTGAATCCATCTTTGGATTTAAATGAAGATTTTCTACTTGATCTTGTGAAGAGAGTATGCAGGAAAAGCAAAATAAGGATTCTTTGTTTAGGCAAATAACACGTCCACTTTCTAAGGACTTGCTCTCCGTTTGACATTTGCCGGAAAAACCAAGCCTTTGAATAGCTTTCTAGCCTTTCCTTTTGCTGATTCTTGATGCCTATGCACCTCTCTGAATTGACGTTTCATACGCTGAACTATTTCAGATCCTTGAGTGACAATGGGTATGCGAATAGTATTGTTTACACTGTCTGATGGTTCAGCTTCTTCGGTATGAATTTTTGAGGAGTGTACTAAAGACATGCTTGTGTGCTGTCCCTTAGTCTCTAGAACCCGCAGTATTGAAGTATTTTCCTCTTTTTCATCATTCAGGATGTCGGCTTCATCATTTTTTTTCTGGATACAATGATAACAGTCAAGGAGATAAAATAGCGACATGACTAGTTTATAAATCGTTAGCTCATGTTTAAAATACAGTAGTTTATGTTTGTTCGTGTCCATACACTTAGTCGTTTTTACTGAAAAGCTCAGGGAAATAGGAAATTAATACACACTGGGGGATTTTGGGGCCCCTCTCCAGTTGGTGCCCTGTGCGGCCCGCACCACCCGCACATTGGTAGCTACGCCACTGCGTTGAGTAATGTCTCTGCATTTTGTGTTACCGATGGTTTCAATAGTTTGAGATCAGTTGGAATGATGTCCCTGAGTCTTCTACCCATCAGCAGTTGTGATGCTTATCGGAGTATTTCTATACTCGAGCATAGCAAGATATGGATTTTTCCTACTGCCGTATACCTTTAATCTTTGTGCTATCGCACAAAACATAAACAATACATAAATTAAAACTCATTCATGCTTTCTGCAAAATGGTGAGAAACGTGCGAAACTGATCACCCAATCCAACGAAGAAGCAAAAGAAGGTAGTGAATACTATGGATTCCCTGTAATCAAAACTACCAGAAGAAAGAAAAGACTTGATGGGAAGTTGGGTTCTAATGTAGGACTCAGTAGGACTGTCAATAGAACTGCAATTCAAACGTGTTGCGACAGAAGTGCTGGACAGATTTCATATGGGGATGAAGGACAGATAACAAAGGCTGGAAAGAAATTGATACCTTTGGGTTTCTTCTTGGACCAAGACACATGTTGGATGATGACAATCTTATGACAAACTGTGTTATTTTTTACTGTTTGTATGATGAAATAAATTGTAAATCGCTTGTTCAATGATGTCAAAGATGCACGAGCACTTTTCATCAACAAACCAGTAATACAATCACCAATAGGCTCAAACCTTGCAACATCCTCTGAATACCGCTAACTCAGGCCACTTCCATTGCGTCATTCTAAAAAAAAAACTATCCCAGGAGCAAAATGACGCAAGAAAGGCTTATCGTGGCTTTAATGTCAGTGAAGTCACAAATACTAGAAAGTTTCGATGTAGATGATGTTATGGATGTCTTTGCTGCACAGAATGCACCACGTGAAGCGATATGAATCGAGATTTATCATTGTGCATTATTTAGCTAATAAATAACGGTATTATTCATTAAAAGAGTCTTAATGATTAATTCTTTTGGTTAAATTTACTGATATACTGAACCAATTTGATATTGGGCTTATATATTTTTGCGTACATTATGTCATGTCATATATCGAAAGTCAAAATGCAAGGGGCCCTCAAAGAGGTCGGTCCCCCCCGAACCCCTAGCTACGCCCCTGCAGCCAGGAAAACCAACGACTTAGCAGAGTTTAAGTCATTGATTAACAGTATGGCTAGATTGACACATAAATGCTCAGGACGTAATTATCTTCTTTTTTTAATTAACGTCTATAAAAGACAAGATAAGATTTGCGATGTATCTAGATCATTTCTTTACTTGTTTACCTCTACTGTTTCCACGCTGCAATGAACATCAATACTAGTCTCAAGTAGAGATAGGGTTTAATAACATTTAAGCAAAAGTGCGCCTGGGCTGTAATATAAAGATAATGCAGTTTTCGTAGGACTCAGTAATAATTAAAACTAAAGCTATTCTATGAAGTAAAACATTATGCAGACAATGTTAAACATCCTTACAGTTACTGTGTTTATGTTTTGTTTGTTTGAATTGTTTTTGTTTAGCGCAGCTTGGATGCTCATGGCATTGGTCCTCAAACTGTGGAAAGTCTTAATGAAATCACAAAATATAACAATTATAAGTAATTTGAGAAATCTATAATCTCATACTGTATCTTTTTTATACAACATTACAACTTTTTCTTAGTTTTGCTTCTTAATCTTGCGTCTTCAAAGTAATAATAATAATAAGACTAAGACTAAGACTGCTTTACTGATCCTTATGGAAATTTGTTGTGATTACAAGGACTCTTTTCTCATATAAAGACAACACAACAGAAACATAAATAGAACAGGCACAATATAAAGAGTTTATTCAGCAACACAGACATCTTGGTCCTTTTCATGTTTCCTGATCAACGTGTGGCGTTGATGTAGTTTGGCCGGGTTTTTGTACCGCTATTAGAATATGCATTTACAATAAATCAAAAAGTACACTTTCACAATGAAAGAGAATGATGCTAACATTACATCAATTCGAACAAAGCAACAGAATAAAGGGAGTTTGTGTTACATAAAGTTTAAAAAAAAGAGGCCGCTTCGGGCCAGTCACACACTACGATGCACACAAACACAAGAGAAAAAAAAAGTAAAGTTCCCCTTTCAAACCTTGCGAGCTATAGGGCATATGATCTGTTTCTAAGACCAACTGCTATCGAGTGTGTCCCGACCTTTACTTCCCCCCAAATAATGTTAAGTACCCATTTAGAGTTGGAAGGGCTCTGAGGGTATTATAGGGCGAACACAGCGACCAGCCGCGTTTTAATGTTAGGTAACCATTACAGTTGGGTTAATTTTGAGTAAAGTAAAAAAAAAGAAGTAAAGTTCCCCTTTCAGACCTTGTGGTCAATAGGCCTCCTCAAAATCCCGAAGTTAAAATCCCTGTCTTAAGTGTCTGAATAAACACGAACATCAATACAATATTGTCTTCAAGTTTGTTTGTATAAATGCTTGTTTTATTTTAAATGTTTTGAATGTTCCTTCAGAATGGAAGAATATTACATCCTAGCCCAAACCAACAGGACTTCGGGGGGGGGGGGGGTCGGAGAGAGTTGTAGACCAGGGAACATCGAGCCCAGAGCGCATAGAGGCAGAGGCAGCCAACCAAATGTGCATTTTTTTTTTCTCTTTCTCTGTCTTTCTCACAAGCTGTCATATCTATCTATTGATTTTTCTCTGTCTAGGTTGATCTTGAAAATAATTTTTGCCTTTCTCTCTCTCTCTCTTTGTCAGTATTGTTTTCTAGCACTTTCTTTTTCTTGTTTCTTAGTTGCTTTGTTTTTTTTCTTGGAACATCTCTAGCTTATAAGATAAGATAAGTCAGTGGCATCACTAGAGTCATGGTCACCAGGTGCGGTTAGCTGCAGGTGTCCCCTCCTATGAAATTTCCCCAAAAGTAAAAAAAAAAAGTTAAAAAAAAAAAAAAAAGAAACTGCCTTAATTATCGACATTCTTCTGTTGTCACACAAGTGTCCATTCTATTTTAAAATTATCTTCTGGACATCGCAGCCCTAAGCCAACATTTTCGTATTCCCATTAGTAGGTAGAGGGGCTGGACTGCACACCTTTTCTCAGAAGATTACAGGTTAGATATATTTGATTTAATACGCAAGTTTGAGTGACAATCGAGGCAGTAGTACAAGTAAGTTTGTAAAGAGTTTGATTATGGTAAGATCATTTTCGTGTTCAGAAAGACTTACTCTAAAGGGACAGTTCTGCTCATACAAACGTAAAAGTAAGTAGTAAAGTTCCTCTTTCAGACCTTGTTTTCTATAGGGCAGATGATGTAAAGGTCATTTGTTTCTTAAGCCTACGGTTAACGAGGGTGTCACGTGGCCAGCACAACGACCAACCACCTTTACTTTTAACTACCTACTTTCCTTACTACTCAATTAGTTGTAATTAATTAATTTTATTTAATACAGAAAAAGGGGGGGGGAAATATCAAGAGATATGACAGTGAATGTGCGGTGCTTTCCATTATATAAGCTATGTTGTTCAAAAGTATTTTTTCTCTTACAACTAAACTTATGCCAGAGAAAACGTTAGAATCTCTGTAAAGGTGTTGATCTGAAATTGTCTAAGATCAAATATTATGTAGGTCATTAAAACAAGATGTCATTAAGTTCTGATTGTTCAAAGGGAGAAAAACTATGTCCGAGAGTCTATCAAGGGAGATCAATATGTCGATCTAGACGTAGTAATTTTACGTCATTCTTTTGGTCAGACGAGAACATTGACAGCGTATGTTTATTATAGCTCTTTTGGTTGATGCATTAACTTAAAAGTATTTTGATTATTAAGGCAGAAAGTTTCAAGTGAAAACAAAGAAGCTAAATACGTCGTGCGATTGTTTCGGGAGAAAAATCTGTGAACAATGTGATCTAGATGAACACACAGAATTAGGTCAGACGGTCCACATGAACCTAAATGAGACCGCTAATTGTATAGTAACTAGACTAGATATATAGTACTTGGGCTACCGTACTAGTTGAGTACCATCCTGATGAATTATTTGTGCATAAAAATTATAAATAACTTAGACTTAGGTCCTCCCGCGCCGTTCGGTGCATTGGGCGGCAAGCTGTCTCCATAAAGATCTGTCATTGGCAATGTCTGAAGTCTCCTCCCACCTGGTGTCCACTGTTCTGAGGTCCTCCATGAAGGTATGACGCCAAGTTATACGAGGACGTCCCTGTTTGTGCTTTCCTCGTATTGGCCTCCAAGTCATCGCAACTCTTGGTATACGTAATTCATTTTAGCGCAAAACATTCCCGCAAACCACATGCAAGTCTCTGTCACAACCTCACTAAGTGTTCGACTCCCAGTTCGGCATAGAATTTCTTTGTTTGAGACCCGATCTGTGTAACTGTGTGGGAAGTGTGTTTGAGACCCTATCTGTGTAACTGTGTGGGAAGTGTGTTCGAGACCCTATCTGTGTAACTGTGTGGGAAGTATATTCGAGAGGGGGGGGGGGGGGGCCCGAGTGTTTACTGAGCGCCTAAAAAACCAACTCCTAGATACCCCCTGCCCCCCACTGGTCCACAAATGAGATTGGACCAAAGCGCTCTGAGCATGCTATAAGCATGAAAGTAGCCTATATAAAAGCTATAATAATAATAACTGACTCCCAAAATCCGTCTCAGCCATTTTTTGTTGAGCCACATTTAGTCTTTTCTCAATTCGACAGATGACTTCCATGTCTCACATGCATATGTTGCAGTTGGAATGACGATTGTGTTGAGAAGGTGTATTTTTGTCTCCAGTCCAATGGCTTGGTTAGTCCAAATAGACTGCAGCCTTTCGTATTCGGCACGCTACATCATGGTAGACATCCCCATCATTTGTCATAATGCTGCCAAGGTACGTGAACTTGTCCGGCTCTTCAAGCTTTGACTCGCCAAGTCTGACGAGGCACCCTTTGCCTTACAATTTTACAAACTCGTACAATTTTAGTCTTATCCAGGTTTATGCGAAGGCCAATTTTGGGTGCCTCTCTATCTAGGCTCTCTATCATTTCTTGAATGCTTTTATTTGTAGCCCCGAGTAGTGCAACGTCATCAGCAAAGTCCAAGTCCGTCATTCGGTTTTGTTCACGGAATACCAAAGGCAGTCTGGTTCATTGCTTTCCTCATTATGTAGTCGATGGCTAGGAGGAAAAGGAAGGGAAATAAGATGCACCCCTGTCTCACACCTGTCTCGATGCTAAAAAAAATCAGTTGTTCCTTCTTCTGTTTTAATGCAGCAATTAGACTGACTGTATAGGTGTCGTAGGATCTGAACGAATTTTTCTGGGATGCCGTATTCTCTAATGATTTTTAATAGTGATTCTCGGTGGACACTATCAAACGCTTTCTTCAAATCTACGAAATTGATCGTTAGCCATTGTTGGTACTCAAGGCTTTCCTTTATGATATTTCGTAGAACGAAGATCTGCTCGTACTTGATATGCCTCTTCGGAAACCTGCTTGTTCTTCTCTGAGTCTCTCATCTACAGACTGTTGAAGCCGTCTCAACAAGACAGTGCTGAAAACTTTGCATTATTATTATTTGATGACCAAAAGGATGGGTTGTCTGAAACAGCCAAGAAAAGCAATGACTTTAATGAGCTCAAATCTTTAATCAACATGAATTGCTTTATTAGCACGTATATTATAGACTATGTTCAAACAAACAAACAAAAAAAAAAAAAACAACAAAAAAACGGCTGGTTCCTCTACCGCAAAAAAAAAAAAAACGAATGCCAACTTTACCTGCGTCACACCTGGACGGGAATGCCTCTCCAGAATAGGGCTCTACAGTCTCATAGAAACGTGATCTAAAAGATATTAGTTCTTGGACTGAAGGAGGCCAACAACAAACAACAAAACACTGGAGGCCAACAACAAACAACAAAACACTGGAGGCCAACAACAAACAACAAAACACTGGAGGCCAACAACAAACAACAAACACTATTTCGAACGTAGGCCTTTACATAATAATGGGGGGGGATAGAGAAGACTGCTGTTCATAGATTATAGATATTACATCATTTCTCAACCGATATAAAAACATTGATGGACTTAGCAACTTATTGCAAGAAATTTTGAATAGACATCCCTAATCCTACTTTGTCTAAAGTTATCGATGAATCAGAACTACTCAGATAATAAAGCTATTCATTATTATCTTATATTACACAATACAGAAGTTACTTAAAAAAAAGAAGATGATTACGTCTACGACTACTCGTCATTCATACAGTCATACATGTTAACCAATGACTTAAATTCTGCCAAGTCACTGGTTTTCCTGACTGGCTCAGGCAACCCATTTCATGCTGTAATAGCAATAGGGAAGAAGGAGCATTTGTTCAAATGTGTCCTACTGTCCAAGCCTATGGGACAAGGAATGTGCCTTTATCTTTGTGTCTTTCTGAGTAATTTATTAGTTATTTTTTTCTGTACTTGAAGATTATGGTTCAGTGTTTTTATGTATAATTGCTACTTTATTTCTGAGTCTTCTCTCCTTGAGGCTTTCCAAATTTAGTGATTTTACTACAGGTGTTATTCTAGTCAAAGTGAATATTTGTTTGTTGTTAATAAGGAAATTATCTAGTAAGTAGATTTTTTAATTTATTTTTCCAACATGCAAAAGTTTGCGAGTTAACCCAGACACACAAACCAACACACACACACACAGTGATTATGTATATAGAAGTAAAAGTTATTGACGTAAAAATAAAGTTAATGACGAAGTAGCAATTGAACAGTATTTTGAAATAAATTATGCTTGAAAATCTAATATGCTAAGTGCTCCTCACTTTTATATTGAATGCAATTTATGTTTCTATTTTTAGGGCACATAACCTGTACAGTTCTTTCCTCCCTTTCTTTTCGGCGAAACGTTGGTACCACAATCAATAAACTATTATAAGTTAAATGTCTTAAGTAGTTAACTATTAGATATTAATGCAATTTTCTATAAATTAATAACGTAATTTTGACGCAAACTTTATAGCACAAACAACTTTTTTATAAAGGGCGGGGGCTTAAACAAATACCGTAAGTTACGCGCACACAAATAATGAAAAAAAAATCTATAATACTTTGACTTCTGCTAATAGTGAAATCGTGCTTCAGGAAGTCTATTGAATTCAACTTCCGGCACCAATGGGCCAGTTAGACTTCCACGACAGTAGATCAAAAGTTCTATGCCTATAAATGGCAAAGAGACACCTCTCAACTCTCTTTAGTGACGGTTGTTTGACCTAAGCGAAGACAAAAAAAGTTATTTTCGGGCTTGAGTTTTCTTGTTTATATACATGTATGTGGCTTTCGTTGATAACTGTTAAAATTAGATATGATTTTAATTATTTAACCTCTTAGGAAATTCGATACAAGTAACAGGCCGAATAGGCCTACGTAAAGTTTACATTTTATATCAAGAGATTGACCTGATTTCATTCAAAAGTATAGATCTACTCTACGTTTCGAGTCTATGTTTATAGTCTAGGTTTTAAAGTTTATGTTTATAGTTTAATTATTAAGTCTAGGTTTATAGTCTTGGCTCTAACATTATTATTATTATTATTATAGCTATTATTATAGCTTTTATATAGCGCTACTTTCATGCTTATAGCATGCTCAGAGCGCTTTGGTCCAATCTCATTTGTGGACCAGTGGGGGGGAGGGGGTATCTAGGAGTTGGTTTCCCGTGCTGCCTTTGGGCGCTCAGTAAACACAACTCTGCCCGAGTCGGGTGTCGAACCTCGAGCCCCCTTCTAGGTAGCCAAGCAAGCCAAGCTCAAGCCGCACTTGGCCTCTCGACCACGCTTAATAAAACATTAATAAAATACATGTTAAAACACTTGGTGATATTCAGATAAACTAAACCATGCCAGGAACGTTAAATTGAGCTTCAATGTTGCCAGTTAGAAATAAAAGCTATATGCATAGCGGTATGATATTTTAAAAATAAGTCTGCACTTCTAGAAAGTGCATAAAAATTTAAAGAAAAAAAACGTATCTACAACCCATTTATTTTGTAAACCCTTATGGTATACAAAAAAGCGTGTTATTTGTAAATGTATTGCTATGTATAAACAATTCTTAATCTTCAATAAACACAATTAGTTTCTAACAATATTTTCTCGTTCTAGGAGTTCTAGTATTTAATATCGAGTCTAGATTGATGTCTCTCTGTTGATACGTGACGTTGTTATGAATGTTATTAAGTTCTCTAAGAGGACTAAAAAGTGTGTACTCCTAGTTAAGTAATCTAAGATAGTTGATTCAACTTAAAGTATGTGTGTTTATATTTTTGTCTGGTTTGTCCTTTGTAACTTATATTTTACATTTTAGTTAAAATGGTGTCAGAAATGGGATAATGCATTTTTATTGATTATGGATTGAAAACGAGTCTAATTGAAACATTGTCAGAATCTTTACCAAGCCACGAGAGTACATGTGATCGATTGGCTGATAAAAGATTATGGCGAAGACAGAGATTTATCTAGTAGTATAATGGGCAGATAAGAAATGTGACTGTCAAATAAATAATGCTATTAGACTTTATTGTCCAGAACGAAAAACGTTTGTGAAATTTTGTATATGAATTAATTCTGTTACAGAAGCTACACGACTAGAAGCTACAAGTCATCCAGGACATAATGAAATACATACAGTCTATAAAGTCTGTTACTTGAATACTGTATGCATATTGCTGTGACTGCCTTGCACGTGACCTCGCGTACTATATTATAGGCCTACATTGTCTTGTACAAGAGAAGGCAATGTTGTTATAGAGAGAAATTGCGTCTCAAGTATGTGCTGACCATGGCAAAAATGAGAGATCCACGTGTCCTGTTAGTTGTTTGTAATTGTCTCATGATATTTTTGATATTACAGTTATTATGAACTGTTACGTTTCCTTTTATTGAGCTGATTCTTCAAGTTACAATATAAATTATTTAATAATAAGCTGATAATATAGGCAGGAGAATGGAGTAATAAAGATAAGGAAAGAATTTAAAATATATTTTTACTTCTGAAACAATTTATCTAGAAAAACGACAACTTTGTACAGATTCAGGCTTACATAAAGTCAATGAATTATGCAGTCTATAATTAAACTTCAAATTGTGTAAAAGAAATGGCTAAACGAATTTTGTTGTTCATTGACTTGGAGAAAAAAACTAATTAGTTTCATGACAAAAAATACTCCCACAACTGTAGGCTTTATGAACGAAAATATGAATTTCGACTGACATGCCCTGCTGGGTCATAACATTTAAAAAAAAAAAAGGTCAAACACTGAATCACTTTGTGCGTAAGCCAAAGAAACGAACGTCATAAAATCAATAATGTGGAAAAAAAAATTAAATAATCATTTTTATTTCCTTTGGGCCCAGTCTCAACCAAATCAGAGTCTTATTTTAGAATTTACTTAAAAACAACAACAAAACCCAATTACATATTATTATTTAAAAAAACAATTATTGTTTTTTTTTCGGATGTATTATTTGAGCGCAGACTTACTTTTGGTTGATCTTTGATAAAAATCTGGTATTAATTTTGTTGTATTAGCTGTACGACCTACATCAAGTCACGACTACACAACTAGATCTGGCAGATTGGCTGTCACAAAATAGAGATCCCTATTTACGTTAAGGGCGTTCCTTCAGAATTGAAGATTGTAACGTCCTGGTCCAAAGCTCCAGCAGGACTACAAGGGATGGGAATTGGAAGGGTTCGAAAATTGGAATCATCCAGACGAAGTCCAAAGCGCTATTCACGCAACCAGTCATCAGATCAGAGTAGACCAGCCAGAATTTCATCAGGCTAAGTTTCAAATCACCGCAACCACCTACTGAGTCAGTGACCTACATTTGTATAAATAAAGTTCATTCACTTTGCGTCGTTACCAAACTACTTGTAACGCTACATGAAGATTTGAGTCAATCCACTTTGTCCAACAAACTTTAGTTTTTATTCAAATACTCTGTGTGTAACTTGTCAATTAATGATTATCAATATCTGTCCATGTATAATTGTCTTCTTTGTTCTCTGGGCTTTTATTGAGCTCTAGTATTGGCCATCGATCTTATATTGAAAGCAAACAGTACAAAAGAAATGCGTTTCTAAAACTGGTTTTTCGGCGTAGGTCTAGAAATCTGCCAAATCTTTGATCTCCACATTTAAAGTATTTCCCCTTTTCCAAACTTCACATGTTATACACTCTAGATCTAGTCCAAATCAAACCATCTTTTACTTGTCCTCTTGTCAGCTTGCAAACTACTCATGGGAAGAAACTGGACAGGGAATCGGCTTAAAAATATTTTTTTTTTCTTTTTTTTTAGAAAATGGACAGTTTATGTATATCTTTGGAGAAATTACTGGCTAATTGGCCAGAGAGGGAAACATAATTATAATGGTCAAACCAGATTTTCCCTGTGTGGCCAATTAGCTAATAAATTATTTTTCAAAGAGATACATAAAATGTCCTAAACTATTACATTTTTAGAAAAATATTTAAAGCCGTTTTCGAGATCCATGTTCACCCAGGTAAGTTTGTGGTTCCACCTATGAAGAGTTTGCAAGGTAATAAAAGAAATGGTAGTTACAATAGATTTTTAAAAATAATCAATAATAAGTCTTTTTCTTAGTAATAAATCAGTCTTCGTCTTAGTCATAAATAAGTCTTAGTCTGAGTCATAAATCAGTCTTAGTCATATATCAGCCTTAATCACAAATCAATCTTAGTTTTAATCATACATGTGTTCTCTTTTTTTTAAATATAGGTGCCGGCATTCAATGATTAGGTGCCGCTACTCAGTGATGGATTGCCTAACTTTTAATTACTTATAAATTAATAATAAACGTTAAAATACAAGAAAAGTAATAACTTTTTTCCAGCCACATTGAAAAAGGTGCCAGTACGCCGTACGGGGCTTACCTTTACAAAAAAAAGTCATGTAAATCTGTATTAGTCATAATCACAGCCTTAGTAATAGTAATAAATCAGCCTTGGTATTAGTAATAAAATCATCCATGGAAGAATACTCTACTGCAAAATGAAGATATATTTTCGATCTACCAGATATTTTTCTCATAAAACCTCATTGAAAGATGGGTCACTTTGAACCTGCCTTGGGCTCCTGGCCCTAGTAATGATAATAAATGTATTTATTGACCTATTTTTTTTTCAGCCAAATGGTTTGAATACCAAGGCTCCTGTTATACAATGCCAAGTTTGCAGAATACCACATACCAAAGTTCCGTCTCAGAGTGCTCTTCCCTTGGTAAGTCCAGATCTGCATAAATCTAATTGATAGTAATTAATACAATACGGTACCGGTACCTTACTATTTTTAAAACGTATCTGAATAAGCTATAAATATAGGCCCCTAAGTCTTTTCGCTAATTTGTTAATAGAGATATATGCAGTCAATAATTACCCCATACACTATAAATATTGAGTATTTTCATACATGGAGGCTAATCCATATATAGCACACTTTTGGTGTATCTGGTGTGCAGTATACGGTTGATAAGAGAAATATCTTAAGCTTCCATTATGTCGCCACCACGAGATACGAACTGGGTGTCAAATCGGCCTTGGCATTGGCATAGTCAGGCCCACAAATAGCGTTTCACAGCTCCTGGGCACTACATTTATTCATATCGCTTTCCATTCTTTTCTCTCTGCCTCAT
Source organism: Biomphalaria straminea (assembly GCA_021533235.1). Lineage (NCBI taxonomy): Eukaryota > Metazoa > Mollusca > Gastropoda > Planorbidae > Biomphalaria > Biomphalaria straminea. The sequence continues at coordinate 59,507 of JADKLZ010034187.1, forward strand.
CTTTATTAGAGTAATTTAAAGAACGTTATAGGGATCTTCTTTAAAAAATCACAGTGTAAGACAGGGGTTCTCAGCCTGTGGTTCGCGACCCACTTGGGGGTCGATTGACAATTTGCCAGGGGTCGCCTAAGACCATCGAAAATATGGATTGCTTTTGTCTATTATTCTATTGCTGCGTGTGTGAGTGGGGGGAGGGGTCGTGGCAAAGTGAGGGATTTTAAAAAGGGGTCGCCGAGCTTAAAGGTCGAGAACCGCTGGACTGTAAGCTAAGAGAGGATTACTCTGATTAACTTTTGGTGATAAAATCACTAATATAGATATACTATCTGAAAACAATTTAACTGAAGAAAAGTAAACATAAAAGAAAAAGTGTTAGAAGTTCTTTGATACGTAGCCTTGACGTTTTAGATTTTGTTTATGTAAATGAAGAAAGAAATATTGCTATCTTGATTTTTTCTCTAGGCTCGTACTTGGCTGAACTAAACACCCTGGAAGAATTGAGTTACATTCAGGTCTTAGTGAATGGCACCCAGTCGAGTTTCTGGCTGGGTCTGAGCTACAACAATAGCACAGGAAGTAAGTCATGTGACTTTGTAACCAAGAAGCTCTTCAGATTAGTGAGTGTAAACAATACGTAACGATAGGATTATTAAATGTATTTAGGTAAGATTTAAGAATAGTGTTGTTTTTTTTTAAATCCTTTATAGTGGAGTTATTCATGACTTAAAGTTGAGACCAATATAAAATCCATTGTTGAGGACAGACATAGATGGCGAAAAGAGAATCTAAATCGACCACTGGCGCATTCAATGGTTATGTATGCGATGGATGTTGCAACCTATGTAGGTCACCGCTGGGGCAGCGTAGACACTAGAAATAATGTAGGCCTCATTAATTTACAACTCGAAGACACGCCTCATTATTATCATTCAATAATGAGTCATTGTAGAAAAAATACAGCACACACACACAGACATACAAACATGAGTCTATTTAGATTAATGAGTTTAGAGATAACGTAATAATTCGCTTTATTAATTAACAGGTCATGTGAGTTGAGCTTATATACACACACAAATTTAATCAGCTAGAAAAACAAATGACTACAAGTAGAGATTTAAGTCTTGACTAGATAAATACAAAGGACAATATAATGATCTTTTTTGAAAGAATAAGCTTAAAAAAATATTGCAACACAAAAAAAAAAATCGCGGGTACTTCAAATTTGAAGAGCTCTACCTAATGCGATGTAAGACTATAGTAGTAAAATCAATATCGGAACACAACCCTTATTGACATTAATTGACATTCAGCATATGACATAGTGACATTGAATGACACTCAGCTATGTATGTTTGTATTTGTGTGTTGAGGCATCATTCTCTGTCACCGGCAAAGACTAGAGTAGCGAAATCAACATCGGAACTTAGGGACAATATATGACATTCAGCCCATGCCATAGTGACATTAAATGACACCCATAAATGTATGCTTGTGTTTGTGTGTAGAAACGTCATACACTGTCACTCTCTCTCTCAAGAGTTTCACTGGAACAGATCTGGCACTGAGCCAATGACTGGAATGTGGATAGATGGAGAACCGAATCAATCTGGTCTTTGTGTCCGACTTACCACGGACATTTTAATGGCCGCTACTACCACAACGTCAAAAGACATTTATCTACTAGCTGACCACCCGTGTTCAAGTTTGTACATGACTTTGTGCGAGAAGTCTGCAGGTAGTGTCATTAAGTGTAGCGACGTTAAGACTATATGGATATGTAGTAAAATTTGTATAAAAATATATATAACAAGGTTACAAAGAGAGTTTGTGTGAAAACACAAACTCAAAATCGGTCCCTGAAGTGGTCAACACAGGCAGGTAAAAAAGGCAGGTTTCAATATATTCAGAAAGAACATCAGAATGAGATTCTATCAAAGACAAATGACAGAGAAGAATAGAGAACGAAGGTTGACAGATCTTGTGTGGTGCCCCAGGGGTCCAGCAGACCAAAGAATAGGTGAAAGTGAATGTGACGTTAGATGTGAATGTGGCCTAACCTAAAATCGTTTGCATAAATCTGTCATATGTTGTATGCATCACCTCCCTACGAATGAGCTTCCTGTGTTTGTTATTTTAATGGTGAATCGTTGTAAAAGGGGTGTATTTTTATGAAGAAAAAAAAAACTGCATGCATAAATAATTTAAAAAGAGAAAAAAAAGTATCCTTTGCATCAGAACTTTGAATGGACTAAAATGTTATGATGTCGGACTTTTACTATCTTTTCTAGTTTACGAGATTCTAACGGGACGGACAGTCCACACAAAACTATTAGCCTATTTTCCCCTTTCGGGGGCCGCTAAAATTATAAGAAGTCATTTTCTGTCTTCTTTGTCATCTATGCCACCAGAAGTTTTAAATTTCATTACATTATAAAATTATAATATACATAGTAAAAAAAAAAAAGAATAAAATCAACATTGTTATGTCAAAATGACTTTTTGTCTCCCTTAGATCTCAAAAAGCCAGTGTATTACGGTAAAACAAGCAACTGCAAGAATTGCTGCCCTTTAACTCCACTCACCACTGCTAGAAGATTAGATTGTGCATGGGCGTGTTCCAAGTTGAAAGAGTGCGTTGGGTTCCAGTTCACTCGGACTTCATCTCAGTGTCTTCCTCTAGCCTTCAACACCTCATGCTCGCTGACTGTCAGCTTGAACTCTGTCATGTACACGACCATCCAACCAAGATGTTAAGCATTCCATCTGGACAACTTTGAGCAAATTTAGTCCTATTTTTTTAAAAATAATTTAGTCTTTTTTTTAAAAATAATTTAGACTTTAATTTGAATTAATTTAGATATGAATTGGAAATAATTTAGACTTAAAAAATATTGTCAACTTGTGTTTTAAAATAATTTCGACTCCCCCCCCCCATTTCTATTCATTCTATTGACATTCTTAGATGAAGAATCCAATCTAAAACATACGACGATATATTGGGCTGAATAGTGGAGGCGCGGTGGCTGAGTCGTCAAGCGTTTGGCTTCCCGATCCTGTTGCAGACCAGAGCTCATACTTTAAGGCGCCTCAGAGTCCACCCAGCTGTAATGGGTGCCATCTGACATTGTCTAGTAGTGCTGTGCGTCACACTTGAAACACTAAGGCCAGCCAAAGTGAAGAAAGGCTCTCTTTCACCAGCCTGAATTGGGTGGTGAGATTTGTTGGCGTGAAGTGAAGTGAAGGCGGTTGGTCATTATGCCTCGTTAACCCTGGGGGCACAGAAACAGATGATCTTTACAACTGCCACATATATCGCAAGGTCTGAGTCTGAAAGGAGAACTTTTTTTAAAAAAAAGAGTCTTATCCTTTGAGTTTTTTTTCAGCCCAACATTGTTCTCATGTCACTTTTATTTTTCAACTCACTCCTAGACTAACCGACAGACTGACCTTAAAGGTCACTTTGTTTAGACACACCAATAGCTCATTGTAAGTAGACCTATATTTGTTCAACTCACTGATAGCTCTGTACAGGTTACTTTTTATGAACTCACCGAAATAGACTTACAAATGTCACGTTATCAACTTAATGTAGCCCCGAAGAGGTCACGTGATCCACTCAATGTAGACCGAAGAGGTCACGTTAACTCTAGCTAATCTTACGTCCTTTTTTAATTTTTAAAATCGACTTTACAAGGGCAGAGAACTATGACTCTTTGCAGAAATAAAACTGCTTATTGAATTAAATATAAATATCTTTTTTCCCCCCTAAAGAATCTTGCCCATTTCAACAATTTAAAATAAACAAGGTTACAAAGAGAGTTTGTGTGGAAACACAAAGTCAAAATCGGCACCCGAAGTGGTCCACCCAGGTAGGTAAAAAGGCATGTTTTAATATTTTCAGTAAGAACATCAGAATGAAATTCTATCAAAGACAAATGACAGAGAAGAATGGAGAAAGAAGGTTAGCAGATCTTGTGTGATGCCCCAACGGTCCGGAAGATCAAAGGATAGTTGAAAGTGAAGGTGAAGTTAGCTGTGAACCTGGCCTAAATGATGTGTTTTGATGAATATCTAATTGATCTAATTGTTCTGTTATTTTTTCCCCCTTTAGTTAAGTGTTTTGTAGTCTGTGGAGCCTCTGCAATTCACGCGATAATATGAAAAACTACTTATGAATTGTTGTTTTAAATTATGTTCAACTTAAATGCATACTAAATAGTTTTTTTCTCTTTAAAAAAGTAAACATTTGTCTGTGTGTGCGTGTGTGTAAATGTAGTAGTTTTTAGGACAGTACTTGTTTAACTTAACAATACAAATAAAAAAAAATAACAAAAAATCTAAAACCATTACCATAAATGTGTTACAAATATAGCGTTTAACCAGAACTAGGTTACAACGGCCTGGATAATCATATAGGACAGGGGTGGGCAAATTACGGCCCGCGGGCCACATGCCGAAGTGTTTTATGCGGCCATCGAAGACCTAAATAAATCATTGTAAATATCTATAGAAATTATTGAAATTTTTGATAGTTATCACTTGTAACAAAGAGGCCAAAGAAACATTGTCTCTAAATGTCTTTCTAAAGAGTTTGAAAAAAAAACAACAAAGATTATATTTAATAGCAATACTATATAAATTCATTAAAAGACATAAGCCCTGGCCAGTATGTATTCCATTCTATGGACAACTGTGTTGAAAGAGTTGGGTTGGCTTGTACAAGATGGCAAGGGTAACAACTGATGGAGCTTTGACTGAAAAAAACAACCTTGTTAATTAAATAAAGAAAATATTCCAACCCTAAACTAGTAACTGGAAAGCTTACACAAAGCTACATTAAAATTAACAATAATTTGGGGGAATACTACATCAAATTAAATTTGCACTTAGGGGTCGTAATAGGCATAGTCAACGTATGCAGTTGCTAAAGTCCAAGATTGTTAAAGGGCTCGCTTAATTACCACCGTTTGATAATACAGAAGAGGAATTAGCGAAACTTCTACTCAATGTTATTGTTCGAGGTACACTAGGTCTTTAATAAATTGCATAATTTTAGTTTTCCTCCTTTATTTTGTATATTCTTATATTATTCGGAGCCACCAAAGTAATTTCGCTATGGCGTCCAATTATCCAAGGCCGGTCCTGACTGGCAGTTTCGAAAAGTATGTTAAGAGTTGGAATTAAAACATTCTGATGTTCGGTAACACAGTTGCATTCACTGGCCAATCATTAGATCAGTATGGCATCTAAACGAAACAATTGTTAGGTTGCTTGGTGGACAATAACTGTGACCCCTTCCTTCCTAATATCTCTAATGAAGGGTTGAAGACAGACTTCATGTTTATCATCTGAAGCATTGTAATTTGTTGTTTGCACATGAAATGTATGTGCATCCTAAATCTTTTCAAACGAAGCATATATAT